>JAOTAY010023797.1:0-29673 GCA_025629805.1 Erythroxylum baracoense | reverse complement strand
GTTCCGTTATCTTAGGTTATGTGTCGGAATGACCTACGGGCGTCCCGATGCGTATCCTAGGGTAATGGGGGGTTACAACATATGTCGGCAAATATTAGCCGGGGATACTGGTGTTAATGGAAACACGCATTAGTGGCCGACACGCTAATGAAATAGTCTAAAAGTTGGGTTTTGATTTTTTGTTTCGTGTAGAAGCAGAAGGCTTTAAGGGTGGGATATGGATGTTATGGACGAAAAATATAGAAGTCACAATAGTGGCCGCTCATCTCCAATTCATCCACACCACAATCAAGACTGGATTTCACTCTTTTGACTTCACTGTCGTGTATGCTAGTCCCCAAGCATCCACATAGAAATTTCTTTGGCCACATCTGAGAAGGGTAGGCATCTTAATTTCCCGCCCTTGGATTATGGGAGGGGACTTCAACGCTAAATTAGAAAGTATGGATAAAAGGGGAGGCTTTACTTCCGTTCCTATTATTATCAACTTATTTAAGGAATGGGTGCATGATTGTGGGCTTCATGATTTAGGCTATGTTAGGTTGAGATTTACCTAGCGCCGAGGAGCAGTCTAGGCTTGGCTCGATCGAGTGTTGGGGTCCTCGTCATGGCTAGTGCAGTTCCTTCATACGGTTATTCAAAACTTACCTTTCCTTGGCTCTAATCATCAACCTCTGCTAGTTACCCTTACCAGTTCACAATCGAGTGATACAGGATCAAAACCATTTCGATTCCAATCAACGTGGCTAGCACATGCGGACTTTCCGGAGGTGGTTGCAGAAAATTGGCTTCCTAAAGCTGTGACGTTTAGTACCTCTTTATCCACGTTTTCATAACAACTCACACGCTGGAATAAGCTCAGTTTTGGCAATATTTTCCATCGAAAAAATACTATTCACTCGTTTGGAAGGCATATAGAGGGCTATGGGAACTAAGAATTCTGATTAGCTCATGGCACTGGAGGATAAGCTAAATGGAAATTTATTACAGGTGCTGTATGAGGAGGAGCTCTATTGGCACCAACAAGCTAGGTGCGATTGGTTGTCACAGGGCGGCCAGAATACCAAATATTATCACACTGTCACAATGTCCAAAAGGAAAAAACTAAAAATTGAGTGCTTATTTGATAATCGTGACATTGAGATCTCTGATCCAGTATAGTTGTGTACTTTGGCCCGGGATTATTTTGTTAAGTTATATACTATTGAGGCGAGTACTGATGCTGCTCAGTTCCCTATTGTAGGGACCTTACCTCGATTATCTGTGGAAAATTTAAACGATATTGTCAAACCCACCCATGCGTTAGATTTCCACGCTGTGTTTCTGATATGAACCCTAATAAAGCTCTAGGGTTTGATGGCTTCAATGCCTTATTTTTTCAAAACCAATGGGAAACAGTTGGGCTAACAGTGGTGGATCTTATTCAACGTATTTTCCGCCACGAATGCTGGGAGTGGGAGTTAAATCAAACAATCTTGGTTTTAATTCCTAAAGTCCCTCTTCGCAATATATTACCCAGCTTTGACCTATCAGTCTATGTTCAGTGATTTACAAGACCATCTCAAAATTGCTTGTGTATCGTTTAAAGTCATACCTTGCTCAGCTCGCGGTGACTACCCAATGAAATTTTATCCTTGGAATTCATATAACTGATAATATTATTATTACCCAGGAGGTGCTCCACTCAATGAAATGGAAGCAAGGCAAGATCGGGTATTTTGCTATAAAGGTGGATTTGGAAAAAACCTATGATAGAATGTGTTGGGATTTTATTCAAGACACTCTCAGGGACATTGGATTACCAGAGTCTTTCTTGTGAGTCATTATAAAGTGTGTGACAATGATTTCAATGTAAGTCGCATGGAACAGACGACTAACTAATTCATTTCTACCTTCACAGGGTATTCGACAGGGGGATTTGATGTCACCTTATCTCTTTGTCCTGTGTATGGAATGATTGGGGAACTTTATTACATGTGAGGTGGTTCAAGGGCATTGGAAATCGGTTAAGTTGAGTACTCATAGGCCTTTCGTATCCCATTTTTCTTTGCAGATGATCTCGTTCTGTATGCTGAGGCAACGGACTCCCAAGCGCAGGTGGTCTTGAGGGTCTTGGAGACCTTTTGCCAGGCTTCAAGACAGAAAGTGAGCACTGATAAAACCCGTATATTCTTCTCAAAGAATGTTATTAGGGATACAGCGCAAAAGATCAGTCATGCGATGCAGATGCAATACACTCATAATCTGGGCAAATATCTAGGTGTTCCTTTAGTTCACAAATGCCTCTCAAGGCGGACCTATCAGTACATACTAGATAAAGCCCAACAGAAGCTTGTAGGTTGGAGTGCGCGAGTGTTGTCTCTTGTAGGTAGGGTCACTTTAACTCAATCAGTGCTCTCCTCCCTACCCGTCTACATGATGCAAATAGTACGACTGCCTCAGAAATTATGTTATGATTGAGGAATTTTATCTAGGGATCTCAGGGTGGCCAACGTAAATTGCATTTAGTTAACTGGGAAATAGTATGTTGCCTGAAAAAAGCAGGGGGCCTTGGGATTAAAAGAATCTACTCCTTCAATGATGCTTTACTTACTAGACTGAGATGGGAGTTGCTTACTAAGCCCTCGACTTTATGGGTCCAAATACTTTGGGCCAAATGTCGTTTTGATGCTAACCACCCCCCACACATGCTAGCAAGGAAAGAGGCTTCAGGTATTTGGAGGGGGATATCCACTACGTGGAAATATGTCCGCCAAGGGCTTCAATAGGAACTAGGCAATGGCTGTCGTGTTCACTTCTGGTTGTATCCTTGGGTGGGGGATTGGAGACCGCTCTCACTTGTGACGTTATCTCAACCCGCTGACCACATGCTCTCTATGAAAGTTCATGACTATGTTGATGAGGACGGGAACTGGAAATGGCATCTATTCCAAAATTATCTTCCTTCTACACCGTGCCTAGCTATTGCGGCCATTAGACCTCGCATGATGGCCTAGGGGAGGATAAACCACTCTGGGGTCTAAGCAAAGATGGTGGATTCACCAGTAGCATCCGCTTATGAGTTAATTTAATATACGCAAAAAGTGACCACAGGTTCTGGAATTTGATATGGAAATGGCCAGGACCCTAGCGCATTCGTTCATTTCTCTGACTGCTTGAGAAAAGAAGCTATTGACTAACCAACAGTGCGTTGCTCGCCATTTATCCAAGGAAAATAGATGCTCCTTCTGTGGGCTCAAAGTGATAACCTTGCATGCACTTCAGGATTGTTACAGAGTGAAAGCCTTCTGGATGGGATTTCACTCTGACGTGATTGATCAATGTTTCTTCTAACAGGATGAGGTGCAGTGGTTGGTTTCTAATCTGACTAAGGTTGATCAAGGGCCACTGCGGGAGTGGGCACAAATATATGGGGTTTCTTGCTAGTATCTATGGCAATGGCACAACAGGAGTCTCTTCGAGGTTGATTTTGTATGGCCAGACGTAGGACATAGAATACTCATGACTATGTCTCTTACATTATTAAGGCACGAGACGTGGCCGGTCTAGTTATTGGAGTGCTAGGTTTGCCTTTTGTAAACGTAGTTAGATGGATGCCTCCAAATGAAGGCTGGGTTAAATTAAATACAGATGGAGCGGTTCACCATGAGTTGATCGTTGCCATTGCTGGTGGTTTATTAAGGGACTCTAAAGGCCACTGGAGGGCTAGCTTTATGAAGCATTTTAATGGGTGCTCGCCCTTAATTGCTAAAATTTAAGGGTGCATCATGGTCTCAGTTCGGCATAGGACCTCGGATATCGCCACATCGTACTCGAAGTAAATTTTTTAGAGGTAATCAACATTTTATCTTCTTCCACATTGATTTTGACTGACTTAAATCCTTTGGTGCAGGTTACCCGTGCATTATTGCTCAAGCTTGGGATGTTCAGCTTCAACATGTCTACAGGAAAGGAAATCAAAGTGCGGATAACTTGGCCAAAATAGCCTTACACACAAGCCCAGGACTGTATGTTCTACAAGAGCCACCACCAGAAATGGAGGAATTCATCCGCAAGGATCTGCAAGGCGTTCTATATCGCCGAACACTACTATAATTTTGTAGTTTTATTCCCATTTTACATAAAAAAAATAATGTCCTCATGATCATCTTTTGGCTAAAATTTATTTTAAACTGTTACGTGTTATCTAAGGCATCTTTAGCCCACGTGCTTAAATAATTGTCTAGAGTTGATTGAGAAAAACCACATTTTTAATTAAGACACCTCTGACATAAGGTACTGGAAAGTCTTCTTCAGGGACAACATCATCCGTACCATTATTAAGTGCGCCCCAATGAAATCTTGCCAAGAGGACGATCAAGATGGGTGTATCTCAAGGTAGGTAATAGTTACTATTGGTAAAGCAACAACTGGAACACTGGATTGCCAATTTGAACCCTAGAAATTAAATATGCCAGATACTTTCCTTTTATTTATGCTTAGTGATCAAGTTTCAAATTAACTACCGTTCACCTAATCAGTGTACATACATAATTTTTAAAACTTAACAAGGCTTAACTATTATTATTAAATAATATTTATTAATGGCATATTTGCGAAACATTTCATATTTTCCTTTCCAATTGGATGATGCTGGAAAACATTATTTAAGAGAGGATGGTAAATGGATGAGACTTCAAGAGGTACGTCGAATCCTATTTCAAATTGAAGTTAATCAGCTTGTTTGGAACAATACATTTAACACCATTCTTAATTACATCAGTTGTAGGAAATAATTCGCAACTGGCCATTGAATCAATGTGAGGATAGAATGCTTATGGCATGGAATAGCATAAATGTGCCTTTTACATTATGGTGTACTTCCTCCCTTTTCGTATAAAAAAGGGATTAACGACCTTTGGATCATTGCTGATGTTTCTTTTAGATTCCTAGTGCATTCCTTGAATTAATTCGGCACAATCACCTAGATTTATGACCCTAGAATTAACGCGTTCCTTGAATTCCAAGTGCATTCCTATTTTTTACAGAAAAGGTGCATAGTAATGTATATCTCATCAATTATATATTATTTCTTTATGATTGAGAATGAATCAGAATTAAAATAACACATTTTGAAAATACTAGGTTGGATTTATCTAATAGAAAAGGAGCTCAATTCAAATCTATGTGCCTAATTTCTTTTTATCATACATTATATTTTCTTTTCAAAGTGAAAGAAAGGTAAGACCAAATTGTTGACAAACTTCGAGAATTATTAGAAATTTTAATATGGGTAGAGTGTAGAGCCCATTAACAAGAATTGAGCTTAGGTCAACCATCGTTAAAATGAATAAAACTAGTCATTTAGTTAGTTGACCTTTACCACTTATAAACCATTTAACATTTTCATGTTTAGTCAATATGGGATACTCTAACAAGAATGACTCTTATATTCACAACAAGAACATCAAGAAGGAAGTTAATGGGAATCCAAGCTCCATCTTTTTTATCTCAAGCCCACTGGTTTAAAATAGTGATGGCAATTGCATCTGAGTATGGTGTAATGTCGACAACCAACTCTGGCTGATGACATGGTGGATAGTACGTCATCCTTAATGACTGCGACCCATTATCAAAGATCTCCTTTATCTCTCTCCTTTAACCCTATGTTTAAAACCTTTGCAATGAACCCAAATAGTTTCATGCCAAGTTTTTGCATTTCCATTATGTAGGAGTCCAAGTTGTTCCTGTATGCACAAATTATATGAAGAATGTTAGACCCCATGATTTCCGGAGCCTAATTATCTAGAATATCATAAAACGTAAGTTTAAACTAATAAAAACACCTTAACCATTATTGATTCATCTTCATTCTTTGATACTATAACACATCTTAAAGAACTTATATGACACCGTAATTCCATTTCAAAAATTCATCATCTCAAATTAATTTCTTCCTCAAGTATCCCTAACTTCAACTCATCCTTATCCATACACAAATTCACATTTCTACTCAATGGCATCCATACATAATTCATAATTCATTAACACCAAAAGATAAGAGTTTTTACAAAGCAATAATCGCATTTCAAACCACCATACATCCATATCTCATAATCCCAAAATACAAAAGATACTGAAACTAATAACGTTTGAAATGTAACTAAAAGCCTCATTGTTACAAAATCTAGCTTAAAAATACAAAAATATGTAACTTGAAGCGATGCCTTGATCCTCTTTCACTTGATCTCATGTTCTTTACCTGAAGATGGGATGGATAAAGGGGGTGAGCTTAAAGCTCGTGGGTAACAAGTCGATAATCAAGAAACAAGCAAAAACCTTTTTTTTTTTAAAACTCATTTTCATTAAACCTTTTCATAACCATAGTAATTCTGCATTTAAAAATCATAAAACACTTATTTCATGAAATTCTTAATTTGTCAAACAATTCTCAATAGTACAAATCATGTATGCATCCATCTTGTCAAACATATCATGAGCATATAAACACATCAAAATGGTTTGGGTAGATCCAAAACAAAACGTACTACATATTTCCTATAAGGGTCCTGTATAGCTATAAACAGAATGTACTATCGCAATTCCACTTAATGGTCTTGCATAGCCATGAACTTATGGGAGTCCATGAAGAAGCTCCATGCCACTAGCGGGCAAGCGGGAGAAGCCTTTTTGTCAAAGTACACTTGACTTAACTTAGGGGACCACCACAAACCCACATAACATGTATTTCATATCTTGCAAACTTGTTGACCATAAAGGCACATTTTCGAAACTTGATTTTTTACATGCACTTGAGACAAAATTGATTTCATAAACTTGCATCTTTCCAAAAAGAATCAACACAATTCATGTAGCAAACGTATAACAATTTCTCAATTCATTCAAGAAACAACTGATGCAACACTTATGATGCAATTGAAAACATTAAACTTTCTTGATTCAAAGAAAACATTTAATGGCTTATGTACTCTATTATAAACATGTACCCACCTTGAATTCCTTGCTTAAGAAATTGGCTTAAGGATATCTTTCCTCTTGCTCCTCTTGCCTTCCTTGATTTCCTTTAACAATAATCAAAAACTCCATTCAATAAGAATTCCAATTTAGAACCCAAAGAAACATAGTCACTAAAACCTATATATTTCCTAAGCTTTTTGAACCCCAAAATCCTTTCAAAAATTCAAACTTTTGGGTCAATTTTCCACTATCATTTTGATCAAGTACATAAAGAAATTTAAAAACACTTCCCCTAGAAACATGTTTCTCATTGTCTAAGTTTCTAATGACATAAAAATCATTCAATTTGGCTCAGTACTCTAAAAGTTATACCCCAAATATTTTATGGCTATTCTTATACTAAAACCACATTCCTTGGTTCAAATTCCATTCAAAATTTCAATTCATTATAGACCGAATTAGAACTCCATTCCACCATACAATTTGTAACTCTATGTCTCTAGTTTACAAAAAATTAAAAATCACTCCATTTGGATCACTACAGAAAAAGTTATGTCTAAAATACCTACGCATGCTCTGTGTTGGAAAGTTGAGTTCGCCGCGGCAAAAACCAAGTTCGCCGCGGCGAAATTGTCCAGATAGAGAACATGTTTTGTGACGCCGTGGTGAAACCCAGAAGTTCGCTACGGCGAAAATATCCAGAAACCCTTTCCTCGAGAACATGTTTGCAACATTTCTCCTCTTTTTACTTCCCACCTTTCACATATAACCCATCTTATCACTAACCCATCTCTTCTATTTCATTTTCAACACAATTCTAATCTAATATCATTCACAACAATCCATAATCTAGTTTTTGATCATTAACCAAACACAACATTTACATAATCATTCATCAACAACTTCCTTCACATATTCACTTTATTTTCACTTCTAAACAACCCTAAAAATGCTTCATCTAACAATCAAGAATGGTTAATGCTCGTACTTACTTGATTAGCCTCAATGTCTTCAAATTCTTCAAGAATCTCCAAAACCCTAGCTTTTCTCTTCTTTTCTCTACTTCTTTTCTTCTCACCCATGACACTCTCTTCTTTCTCTCTTCATTTTATAATTCTTCTTCTAATTTATACTCTTAGTGGATGTGAAAGGTCCACTTTGCCCTTCATTTAAGCCTTATAGCCTTTTAACCTTAAGTGTCTTGCCAAAAATGCCCTTATACAATCTTACAACATTAATACTTTAATTCCATCAATTTACCTATGTCATAAAATCCTACTAACCTTCTCATAACAAATTAAATCCAAAAATTAATTTATCAACACCTCATAATTCATTTAAATCATGCTTAATAAATAAAAAAAATTCGAGGCCCAACATCATTAATTCGATTTAAGATCAATATCAATTCATATATAAGAGAATATCAAATTAATGAAAAAATGCATTTTGCTTTGTTAATCAAAATAAAGTTTGTACAAAAGTGCTAAAGGTGATTGCCTTTAAAGCACTACTCTAACACCAAGAACATTTATGACATAATTAATTCAACACCTTCAAACCCTAAAATTAGTGTTATAAAGAAAAGATAGAAATACTAACCTTGATCCATACTCGTGTAATCTCTTTTGTTAGTAAATCCATTATTTACATAAAAGCTTTATCCACTCTTGCCTTCTTCCTTTCTTCGTTCTTTTCAATGGTGCAAGAACGTATGTGTTTTGATATTTGTAAACGTTTCTTCGGCTTGAAGGGAGAGGGAAGGGTTTCTTTATTTTATAACCCTAATTGCTCTAATTTCCTTTAATAAGCTCAATAACCATTATTTTGGGCTCAGTTTATATTAGAACCAAATCAAGTAATATGGGTCACACGTATGATTATTAAAATAATCTAACACATGAAGGTGGAGAAATTGCGAGCAAGGGGTAAGCGTGGAGGTGGTAGTGGGTGGAAATTTGTGAGTGTGCCAAATGGTTCCAGTCAACCACTCAACGAAATGGAGAAAATGTATGTAAAACGAGAGAACACCATGATGTAGATGTAGAATTCTCCCATAATGAAAATCTTCTAAATTCGTTATGAGCTTTAGGACTTGGTTCCTTTCCTTTTTGTCTGTTTCTTTTTTCTTTTTTGCTTAATTATCCATTTTGTCTAATCCTTATCTTCTTTCATAAGATAAGAACTCCAAAATCTCCATTCCCTTTTTTATTACATTTTGTGTTTCGTAATTACATTTTTCTATGGAGGTCATACCATTTTTCTTTTAAAGTTTCTTTTTTTCATTCTCAATATGGCAAAACACTCCATTTTATTCGCTTTATCAATTTTCATTCCATGTTCAACAATCTATTACTCACCAAAGATAATATTCCCAACGACAACGACGACATCTCGTATGAGGAATGAGCTCAATATTTAAAACAAGTGTGATTGGTAAAAACTTTCTTTTGTAGTATTGTTTATTTGAGACTCATTCTCATCCTGGTAGTTGGTTGTCAAAGCTTCTTAGTTTGTCCTTGATCCGAGCACAAGAAACCCAAGTGTATGTTCATATAACTGTTTATTGAGTTTTTCTGGCTCTGTAGGTTTTTTACATGTTTATTTTTATATCTTTCAAGATCTTTAACTTAACATGATCCTTACTTTTCTCTATATTATTTTGAGATGTTTCTAACAATCTATTTGAAAATGTAGATTTATTCAAAGGTTTATTATGAATTTATATGTAGAGGAAATAACCACTAATTATTTGTTGCTCAATGATGTATTTCAAAATTAATGGGTTTCCTCTTTGGTCACAAGTGACACTCCCATTTATTCAAATCAAGATCATCGATTTATACATAGTTCTCTATAATTATCCTAGAACCTAAGCCAAGGTGAAATTCAATACCTAATATGAAATTTAATCCACTCTCTGTCAACATTGGGTTATATGAAATGAAAATAAGATTTTAATTTTAAATTAATTATATGATGTAATACATAAATATTATTAATTGAATGGTTTAATTGACATGGTGTGTTATGTCAAAATGTTAATAATAAAATTGGTAAACGACTATTCTTAATATAAATTAAAAATTTGGATATCTAATTTATATCATTAAATTTAGATAAATTTCAAAATTTTATTATAATTTATTTCATAGCTTTTGTGACTCTCGTAATACTTGGATGAAAGAAATTGCTTATGTATGATAAAAGCTTTTATTTTCTAATTTGCATTTTGATTTTTTATTTGTCCTTTAAATTAGTAATAGAGTTATGGTTATTTGATGTGCAACTTATGAAGATATCCATTAGTAGATTCAAGAAAGATGTTTGATAGTTGATAATAATAGATACATATGATAAATAAAAACTTGTTATTTATATTAAGGACCTGTATACTTTATTATATTTTAAAGCACTAATTTTTGAATATCAGCTAGAAAATTAGCATTATAAAGATGGGCATAAAGAGTTATTGTTTCACTTATGTTGTTAACTATGAGTGATTTATTGTGATTTTTTACTTTAAAAATAAATAAACTTGATATTCATGTATAAAAAGCTTAGACTGAATTAAATCATCATAAAAATAGATATAATTATATATTATCTACAAATTGTCATAAAAAGACTATAAAAAGTAGTTAAAGCAATGATGGAAGAATCAGATAGAATATGTTAGAGATGTAAAAAAACTATAGATAGAAGCTAATTTATAAATGACAAGACATTTTAAAAATTAACATCTAAATGGTTGAAAATAAGTATCTAAAATTAAAACCTGAAGGATTAAAAATAGAAAGCGATTACATAAATTCGAAAAATGACGTAATATTATGGAAATAACATTCTTTTCCATATAAAAAAACATCAAAAACAAATCATGGATATGCAAGCTATGATGGAAAAAACTAAATAAATATGAAGTAGAGAATAATTCTATAAGAATCTTATGGAAAAACAAATATTTGATTTAATTTAAAAAATAAAAATATCTCCTAATTACAAACAAAATGGAAAATTTTATACAAACTTCTGACTCATAAATTGAAGACATAAATGAACATATAGAAAATTTAAACTTAAAAACTTTAACACATATAAAACCAGATTTAATCAAACAAGAAATTCATTAGAATCCTGATATTAGTGATATACCTAGTACTTCTAAGCATCTGCTTCCCATGTATCCATTATAAAGTTTTAATAGACCTAATTTAGGAACTCATATGATAACCAAAGATAAAGATACTTTTACACCCATAAATAAAATGAGAATAGAGTATATAAATCCTTTTGGAATATATTTAGATATAGATTGCATCCAAAATATAAAAGAAGCAATAGATAAATGGGAAACCACTTTAAGAGTAGTTGTTGCCATTATTAAAAAGGATTATGAAACAAATAAACAATTTTTAGGAAAAAAAACTTTATTTCACAGCTCTCTTATATTTTTGGAAAAATTATATGAAAACTCAAGAAAAAATAATCTAGATAATGATATAACAAATCTAATAACTAAAGTTGCTTAAACTTTTTAATTGTAATTCGTTAGAGAAGGAACAAGTTTAAAAAATACAACTACTATAGGAAAATATGCTATGACATGACAAATATTGCAATTATGTGATATGTGTAAACTTAATAGATATATTTGTATTTTTCTAGATGATTATTACCATATTTATAATCAATCAATAATACACAAATTTATTTAAAGATTTTTTATTCAAAGACCCATGATCTTTGGGGAAGTAAATTAGAGGCAACCTACAATTCTTGTCTTGTAAATAGCTTAGGAAAAAGAATCTCATTTTTTAGAGAAAAATTACATGAATGGTGTGATGACATAATATTATTGAAGAAAAGTAAAGGAATAAAGAAAAAATTTTCACTATGTTTTTATGATTTTAAAATGTCTAATATGATTGGATGTCATAGTCCTTATTATTACAATAAGATTAAAAAAGAAATATAAAAAGATAAAAGATATTTCAAGAAACATAAAGCAAAATATTATAAGAAAAAAGAAGGATACAAACTTAGAAAATCGATGTTTAGAAGAAACAAGAAAAGAAATAAAAAGATAACTAAGTGTCAGTTCTATTATAGTAAAGAAAAAGGATAATGTTCTGATGAATGTTCTAAAAGATTTAATAAAAATAAAATAGAAATATATGATGAAATAAATGAAATGATTGAAAATGAAGATTTTATTATAATTTATACTTTTGAAGACTGCTTTTTTAAAGAAAACATTTTTATAATAATAGATACAAAATATGAATTAACTTCAAATTCTAAAATAAATGAGTGAAATAGGATAATGTTTTAACACTCAAATTGATATTCAAATAATAGATACTATTGTAGAACCATCTGAATAATATAGACATTATAGTTGAGAAACTCTTATCAATAGAAAAATGTTTAAAAAGAATACCATGTATTCTATAAATTCTTATAGCATATTTAATATTACATTATTAGAAAAATATGATTAAAACCCCAAAAAACTTCATATGTTTTATGTTATTAATATTAATGAAAAAGCCTTAGATATTATTTTAACTTGTAATGATTCCTATGTCATCTAGAAAGAAATTTCTCAAAAACTTAATCAAATTCCTAACAAAATTAGGGAAAAAAATATAATGGGTGCATACCAATTCCATATAAATGATAGTTATATCTACTTTTAGAGAAGGAATATATTGTGCAATGTTAGATGTTCGAATTCGTAATAGAAAGGAAGCTTGTAGGAATTTTAAGAGGTAATCTTTGATATCAAAAACTTTTGTTTAGTATCTTTCCTAAGATGGATTATAATATACAAGATAAAGATTTTGATAGGACACTCTCTTTAATCTAAAAACTTAAATGAAAAGATTTAATTAAAGATGGAAATAAACCATATTTTATTACTTATAAGATATCTTATGCCTTATCTAATTGTAATAGCCCGTTTTCCATACTAAGGGCTGGAGCCTTAGATTATTGCATATGAGATAAATAATTTTAGCATTCATGAAATGCATTTCATTTGCATGCATATCATTAGCATACACACATGAATTATGATTTTGTACACATTGAAAAGATAGTATGTGCACTCAATTGACATATTCCGAGGTATAAAAGGTTTCAAATGATTATGATTTGATTGTAGATTGCTTATGTTTTGAATTTTGTTTTGATGGATTACAAGTAGTAAAATTGGAATTAATTGTCACCATTAGAAAAGTGACAAATTAAAATGTATATTTAGACTAGGAAAAAAATGTCAAGTGGCAAGACGAATTGACACATAGAAAATTAGGATGACTAAGCCTATCAAATAATTGACAAATGACATAGATAAATGAGTGACAGTTGGCATGGGTAATTAATTGACAAATGGTAGCACTGATTAAGTGACAAATGGAATAGTAATTAGGAGACATTTGGTAGCTTATGGAAGGGATAAGTGGCATACATGCTTAAGGACATATGTTAATGTAATATGGTGACATTTAGCACCTTAGATGTAACGTTTCAGTATGAGTTGTTTCAGCCTAGCTCATTCTTTTTCTCTTCTCGTCTCTCACCACTGAAACTTGCCTCTATCTTCCATTTATGTGTTCTTCTTGAAGCTATGCTAAATTACCACACCAAATACATGCTTTTAACCTTCATAAAATAGCTAAAGAACTAGATTATTGTTGTCTTTTATCATAGCTGAAAACCATATAATTTCTACCTTAAATTTGGGATGATTTTTCATGCATGGAGGGCTTGGTAGACTTGATGAATTGAACTAGAATTGGAAGCTAAATAACTAAGTAAAGTGTTTTTCTTTATGGCATGTTATAATAGAAAGATTATGATAATTGAATTGGAATAGATTATGTATGATGTCGATGTTGAAGATATACTAGAAAATAGAGAATGAATGGGTGCTTTTCGGGTCTGTTTTTTCTTATACAAAAATGGTAGTTTATGGACTGTTGTTTGGATGATTTAAGTTAGAATTTGAAGTATAATTGATGAGGGATTCATGCTAAAAATACGTGTTATTAAGATGTTTTCAAATCTAGAAAATTATAGCTGTAGGTGTGTTTGTAAAAGAATGAATGTTAATGACATAGGTGAGTAGAATTTTGTAAGCCTTAGTGTAACCAATTTGGAAGTTAAATTAACCTGAAATAAAGTAACCTTAAAGGACATGAAATCTGGAAAATTTTCAGATGTTAGTGATGTCTTTAAGCTTATTAAATTCGCAAGGTATTGAAAGTAAAGTTACACACATTAGTGATATTGATGACGAATTCTGGAATTTTAATTTCATCCTTGTGTACATGTTGAACCAGCTGAAAACTTTCACTCTAAATTGGTATATTTAGACTTGATTAAGGTTAGGAATGAGCCTAGATTGTTACTTGATTAATTGGTTAAGATCTTGATACGTTTATGTAGTTAATTGATGTCATAATCTAAAAAATGGACAGTTTTGATGTGATTGAGTTCAAATATGGAAATTCTGATTTGTTAAAGGAATAAATGAGTTCTTTTAATGCAAACATGACCTTTAGGACATGAATAATGTGTATAAGGTATGGATGAATGAGTATTGAAGATTATGGAGTATTTATGAATGTTAATTGGGTAAATATATGAGTATATGTTGCTAGAAAAAGTTTGGTGAATGTATAGATTTAGCTTGCTAAAATTTCAGATTTAAAGAAACAATTGTGTATGTATTATAAGAGGCTTTTGATCATGGAAATATTCAAGGATAAGTGTAAAGTATGGTTGATGAATTTGGAGTAAATCAAGTAACTTAAATGTATAAACCTAATAGCAAAATGGTAGTATGCAAAGTATAGTGTTTGAATGGTCTAAATTTATGAATAGTTACATACCCAGAAAGGTCAAATGAACATACATTAAACATGAAACACAATATATATATATATATGATTGAATATTCATATGATTGATTAACTTAGTAATGTGTGAATTATATGTGTGTATTGCACTACTAAAGAAGCATAAATTGATTGTCAACATCCAGACTTTGCTGGGTCATCAAGGCAATAGCTTATCTAGAGTGTACTGTGAGTTAACCTAGATGTTTTCTAACTATGATTGAATTGTTTTTAATTAACTTTTAGATATTGAATTGTTATTGATATGAATGTGATAATTCCAGGCATTGATGGTCTGAGGAGTTTGATAATCTGAATTATATTAGAAGTGCTTTCTAAACATATGTGAATATGAAAAATGTTTACTCAACTAAATGTTGAATGCCAGCCTCAGATATGATGAATGTGATAAATGACTGTGCAAATTGAATGAAAGTGTTGATAGCATATTATGTAAATCGATGCATTCCATCACATTGTTATACATGATCAGATAAAAGAGTTGTGACCGAAGTGACCGATGTGAAAAACAGTTTGAAGCTTAAAAATGTGCACAAAGAGCCACAGGCTCAGTTACTAATAAGCCCAGTATCCACAATGGGTATGAGGTGGAATATGAAATGAGCCTGATATCTACAGCAGATATAGGATAGTAAGTAGGCGCTCGATTTCATTAAAGTAAAAATAAAAATGGAGTCACATGTACATTTGCATTTATATATATACATCTTTACATGTATCATGTGAATGACTGCGAAGAATTAGTAAATTGTGTTGATTTAATGATATGCAATGTTTTTGTACATATTGTTGATATGAATGATTAAGTTAAATGATTGGATTATTCTGAAATGATTATATTGTAGTTCATGATGTGTTGTTGAGATATAATGTATATTGTGATCTGATGTTCAATATGGAATGATGTGATACATCTGCTAAATTGGGAAATAAACTTGTGATATTTGTTCTCTGACTTAAGTGATCACATCAATGATGGTTCACTTACTGAGTTTGCAAACTCATCAAAATTACAACGTTGATTTTCATGTATAAGGGATACTTAGCTACTAAGGCATTCTAGTAGAAGTCTAGTACTGTCAATTTTGGGAACAAGAATGGCTCAAAGGTCTGATCAGCTGATATTTGAGGAGTCAATAGATTGTGTTTATTTATTTTTCTCATTTCATGTACAAAAATTTTATAAAAAGGTAGTAAATTCTCTGGTAATGTAAATACATGAATTATGAAGTGTAATGCTACAATGTAAGTTATGTTTGCGAATGAAATGGGAAAAGATGATCTTTTGAATACTTATGTTATGTGTGGTGCCATAATAAGTTAATGTAATTACTCTAACATGTCATTTTCATAGGGTATGTTCTTGAATGTCCTCTGGATGTTCGGGCATATGCTCTATAGTAGTGGTGTGTTACGCTAATACTCATCATACATAATGTTTTGCAAACAATGATATTATTAACTTCATAAAATTATTTTATGATGTTGAAAGAATACATTCTCCTTATATGGAAAATTTAAAAGAGATAGAAAATGATTTTTCATTAGATTTACAACAAAAACCCTTAATAACTTCGCATAATAAATTATTGCCTAGATTATCTTTTTCGAAAACTTATGTTTCAAGTAGTCAAAGATAAGTTAATACTTTGGTAAGAGCAGATAGAAAGACGAAAACAAAGGAGAATATTTTGATGGTACTAATTATATTCCCTATAATAATTTGATAAGTTACATTAATCATAATCTAATACATAATTTGATAAGTTTCTAACTAAATGAACCTTATAAAAATATAAATTTCAATGGTGAAATACATCAGATAGATACGGCCATTTAAATCACTATTAAGATAAGAGACAATAAAATACTTATAAGATTATTAGTTGAAAATGAAGGTTTTAATTTATAGATAATGCTAGGAACTAGTTTTCTCAAACAAGTTCAACCTTATAAGATAACTCAATATGGAATACAAATATCCTATAATAACATTACAATATATATTCCAAGATAATGACTACTCCCAAAATTATTTATATTCCAATCGGAATAACTTATTAGAACATAATACCTTATTACCTGTATAGATAATGGAGTTGGTTCTTATTTATGTAAAGAAAGTTTTTGTCCTTTACAATATTATGAAACTTAAAAAAATGTAATACGATTAGATATTTCTAATAATAAGGTAAATTTATTAAAAGGTGTTAATCAACCCTAAATATTATTAGGATCATTTTAAATAAAATTTCCACCTTTTTACTTTTATGATATTGGGACTAATATTTTTTAGGAAATAATTTTCTTCAATTTCATAAAATCTTATTTGATATAATTAAACAACAAATTCATTTCAAAACTCCTTATGGTCATTGGATCGTAGTTAATAGAATTAAAAATAGCTATTCTCTATCTACACCATTCATATTTAAATCTCGTACAACTTACCGTGGTATAGGGTATAAAGAAAAACTGATCATTCCAAAAGGAAAACCTTTATTAAAAATAGAAAAAATTATGGAGAGTAAGTATCAACATATAAAAACCAGATGGACAAGAATTAGTAAAAAATGATAAAAATTACTTTAATAACCCATTACAATTTCGGGATAAATATAAAGAAAAATCAAACTTAGAAATGATAGATAAACAAAAAATTATTAGAGTTACTATTATGAGATAAAATTTCGAATATAGAGAAGAATTTAGAAAACAACTTCTAGTAAATCCCCTCATTCTTCCTTAGTTGTTATGATTATAAACCATGCAAAACTAAATAGAAATAAAGTTAGAATGATAGTAAAAAATAAATGATAATATAGTATTTGATGGATACTTCTTACCTTACAAAGATACAGTATAAACTTGACAAGAGGAAAACAAATCTTCTCTAGAATTGATTATAAAAGTGGATTTTGGCAGATAAAATGAATAAAGATGGTATTCCACATAATGCTTTCTTAAATCAACAAGGTAATTACTATTGGTTAGTAATGGCTTTTAGTTTAAAGAATGCCCCAAAAATATTTCAAAGAAAATTGAATAATATCTTCAAATATCATAATTTCATATATGTTTATATGGATGATATTTTAATAGCTAGCAATAATGTTGCTCAACATATGATACGTCTTAATAAATTTGCAAATTTATGTTAATAACATAGTTTAGCTCTCTTTCAGAAAAAAGCTAAGATATGTTAGACTAAAATACAGTTCCTTGGTATGGAGATAGATGGTAGAGGAATTAAACTTCAACTTTATAACCTTAAAAACATCTCATAATTTCCTAATAAGTTAATAGATAGAAAACAAGTACAAAGTTTTTTAGGAGTATTAAATTATGCTGAAGATTTTTTTTTTAAAATCTAGCTGAGATAAGAAAACCTTTTCAAATGTTTTTAAAGAAAATTCAAAGATTTTAATTTTCACCTTATTTGATTAAAAAGAAAATTAAGATTTTGTGTACTACATTGCTAAAACTTGCTTTACCATTTAATGATGATGATTTAATTCTTAAAACTAATGCTTTTGATCATGTATGGGGTGGATTATTAAAAAAAGATAGATTATGATAATTCTAATATTAAGATGAATGAGTCTCTTTGTAGGTATACTTCTGGATTCTTTACAGATAATGAATAAAGATATCACATAAATGAAAATAAATTACTGGCGGTAGTCAAAAGTTGTTAAAAATTTTATTATTTTTATTGCCTAATTTTTTTATGAGGAACTGATAATACTCAAGTCAGGGCCTTTATTCAAAATAATTTACCCTCTAAACCTAAATATAAAAGATATATTAAATGACAAACTTTAATTGCAAAATATGCCTTTGATATTAAGATTATCAAATCTAATAACAATGTTTTTGCAGATTTTTTAACTAAAGATGGTCAACCTCAAAGAAGAGATATTTGAATTATTAGAACAGATGTCCAAAGATATCAATACTTTCCAAGCATAAGTCAAATATTTATTACATATTGTTAGCTTTAACTTGATACCAAAAGAAGTTGCAAAGCTACTTCTTTCATTTTTCCATATATGATAAGCCAAGATAAATAATTATAATTATTCAAAACAAAAACTTTATAGCCTAATCAAGAATGCTAAGACAGTTGAAGATTCATCATCTTCAGGCTCTTCTTTCTAGTTAAAAGTAATATACTAGTTAGCAGATTAAGCCAGAAAAGGTTTCTCTTGATAATATTTCTCTAAGGCTTGATACTACACCTAAATTAATGGTACAAACAAATATCATAGCTGATAGTCTTCTAAAATTTAATTCATCTTGTTGTTCATGTGCATGCTATATTGTTTTTTCTTGGATATATTCTAGGTTGAATTTTTTACAAGGCTCTCATGCACAAGCTATTAAAGATTGGTATGATTTTGGATTGATAAATGTTACATGCTTAACTAATCCAGAGTTTCCTAAGATATTATTACTTCTTAAATGGATTCAAGAAGGGGTTAAGGATTGTTATCTAAATAATCCTATAATAACCCCAAAAGATACCTTGGTGTTAAAGATATTATTTGTTGGTCTAGATTTTTATAAAGATGAACAATATTATGCTTATCATTTCATTACCTTGGGAAAGGTAAAACATTTTCTCATTACTATGGATACTAAGTTAAGAAAAAGAATTTTCAAAATAAACTAAAAATGATATCCATTATAAAAAAGGAATCCGGATGAGAACTGTTATTTTAGGCATAGAGGTAGCATTCAAGAAGGGATTTCGAACCTATATCAGAAAAAGAAAATTTCTTCTTTAATAAGAGCTTTAGCCAAAACGATGCCATTGGTTGCTAAAAATTTTGTAAAAATAAAGATAATCATGATTGAAAGAGGAAAGATAAGATCTAGTCTTGTAGCATAAAAAAAGTTTATATCATCTCTAAAAACACATAGAAAATGTATGTTGTTCTTATACAAGTGGCTGGAAGACTCTTAAAGGAAAAGAAAAAGTTAAAGCATTAAGTGTATCTATATACAATGATGATTCTAAATTAGAAAGATAAGAAGATAACATGGAAATCTCTCCATCCACATAGATAAAAGAGAATCCGCTATTAATAATAACAAAATCTACTTTTCTAAAAAGTTGACATGATGTAATTTTTGTTAAAGTTATAATATGGACTTCAAGTCTGCTTGTATAAATAAGACCTAAGACCCTTAAGATAGTAAAGGGGGCATTAAACATCTTTTATCTATCTCATACTTATGATATCCTTTACTATGAATTTTTTTTCCAAATATAGTTCATAATTTCTATTCAAAACCTTACTCTTCTCTTAAATCTTTAGTATATGCCTTAAAGTAGGAAACAAATTAAGGCTATGCTAGAATTTGATAAAGGAGTGTCATAGGCAGTTACCTTACTCAAAGGTTAGAGTCAGAATGCTCATTAAAAGACTCGACAAAACCGTGGACAAGCTACAGTAGAAAAACTAAGGACATAGATAGGAAGTGTAATGAACCCTTTAATTTGAAAATTTTGAAATTGTTCTGCATTTAATTATATCATGACTTCTTGTTTTTTAGAAAAATTCATGTATGAATTATTGGTAATAATCTTTAGAATCTATAAATAAGATAATTGCATCTCTCTTTTAAAAGGTCATTAATATTATAGCAAACAATGATAAATTAAATGATGAAAATTTGCTTCAAATCTCTTTAATTTTTAATATTACTAATGGATTATATATGATAAAAGCTTTTATTTTTATGTGAAATCATATTTGTGTTAGATAATATTTGATCTACATTTTGATTTTTGATTTGGCCTATAAATTGGTAACTACCCTTGACACCCTTCAATAAAGTCCAACATATCTTTAATTTGTTTCCTACTTTAAGGCGTATACTAAAAGATTTTAGAGAAGAGTAAGGTTTTAAATGGAAATTCTGAACTGTATTTGCAGAAAGGAAAATTTATTTCATAGTAAAGGAGATTACAAAGATGAGATACAAAGAAGATGCGTGATTCCCCCTTTACTACCCTATGGTTCTTATTTATACAAGTGAACTTGAAGTCCGAATTCTAACTTTATCAAAATTTACATCATATCAAAATTTCAAAATTTAGAGGCCAAATAAAAAATCAAAATGAAAATCAAATATGATCAAACATATATATAATTATGTATGAAAAAAATTATTACCATATCTAAGCCATTAGTAATATCAAAAATAAAAAAATTTGAAGCAAATATTCATCCTCTAATTTATTATTATTTGCTATGATATCAATGAATTATTAAAGTAGGGATGTAATTATAACATTTATAGACTCTAAGGAATCTAACTATATTCCAGATAATCCATAAATAAATTTTTTTCCAGAAAATAAGAAGTCATAAAATAATCATACGTAGAACATTTTCAAAATTTCCAAATTAAAGGATTCGTTATGCTTTTTTACCTATACACATAGTTTTTTTACCGTAGCTTTATTGGGATTTTTTAGAGTCTTCTAATAAGCATTCTAGCTGCAACCTTTGAATAAGGTAACTACCCTTAATGCCTCTTTAGCAAAGTCCAACATACCCTTAATTCATTTCATATTTTAAGATATATGATAAAGATTTAGGAGAAGAGTAAGGTGTTAAATGAAAATTATGAACTATATTTGCATAAAGGAAATTTTTATTTCACAATATAGGAGATCACGAAGATGCAATACATAGAAGATGCTTGATGCCCCCTTTACTACCTTAGGGGTCTTATTTATATAAATGGACTTGAAGTCTAAGGTTTTACTTTTACAAAAATTTCATTGATCAAATTTTTTTATAGTTAGTCAATATTGTAATAATCGTAAGTGCATAGTGTAGCTATAGCTAGTACTGGTAAATATGGGTCGATCCCATGAAGACAATGATTACTAGTAATTACCTTTTTCCTATTATCTAGCCTACAAATTGATTTCAATTTTTAATAAAAGAAAATAAAACTAAAGCAAGTAAAATAAAATAAGCAATAATATTTAATAGAGAATTAAGAATTCACTTAGAAAATTACCAATATAAAAAATTAGAATAAGTTTTGATTCCCCCTGAAACTTTAACATATTGATCTTTTAATATGCAATTGTTTTATTGACTTATTGGATCGCGAAGATTCCTATGGTATGCAAGTAGCTAACCTTGAGTCTACTAATAACTAATCCAAAATTTTTCAACTAAATTACTCAGATTAAAGTTTATATGATTGCTTTACCAAATTCTCTCTATTAGGTTTAACCCTAATATAGAAGATTTATGTCATCCCATCTCTAGGGTTGTAATCAACTCCTTCCAAATACAGTATATCTACTCATAAATAGGATTTATTATGAAATTAGGTTATGACCTAATATTCTCAGGTCTATTATAGCATAAGTAAAACACATAACTATCAATACAATTGCATTAATAAAAGAATCAAATCATATCAAAGTATTACATAGGGTTCATCTAACCTAAATACTAACAAGATGTTTAGTTATACATTATCGAACCTGAAATCAAACATACACTGAAAGAAAAACAAATTAAAAACAATGGGTTCATAATTACAATCTGCTTGATTGTCTTATATCGAATATTCTTGCTATGTAAAGGTTTGATCTTGTATTCCAATAGATCTATTGATGAATTCCTCATGTTTTCCTTTCTTTGGGTTAAAATTTCCCTTTAACAATGATCTCTACATCTGGAATAGTCTCGTAAAGTTTGCTTCCCCATTTGAGGTGGATTATATTGTTTTATATTAAATTATAGGGTTTTGGTCGATGCATAGTCTAGTGCATGTCTGTGCATCAAATTATACATAACCAAAATCTCTGAAAATCATGAATTTGCATAGCTTGGGAAAAGTGTATGGGTAGATGCACGACCTTGCATCCCTTTGGTGCTTCGAATCTTCACTTTATGCTCTGCTTTCATCCGAGTTCTTCTCCTTTTAGTCCACGAAGGCAATTTTACTTTATAAACACGCTTAGAGCAAATTAAGTACCAAATATACAATAAAAGGATAAAATATCAAATAAAATACGTTAAATATAGGTTAAAAATATAATCAAATATACATTTATCAAATATCCCTATACTTAAGTTGTTGCTTGTCCTTAAGTAGAGTATAATAAAAATTATAAAATTTACAACATCATTCCATCATTAATCTCAATATGTCCATTTATACTATACATCATCATATCCTATTGAATCAAATTAACACACAAGTAGAATCAAATTATCCTAAAATTAACTTTTCTAAGTAATATTAATAGTAATCACATCATAATCTCAATGAAGTCAAAAACATTAATATTTACACCCTTACTAAGATGTCTCTCAATACACTTAAGTGTTTAGGGTGAAAAATATCAAGACTCTTAATCATTGCATAGTAGAATTCTTATCATAGACTTATGATAATATTACATCTCCACCATTTATATATAAACTAGAAACAAAAATCCAAAGGTCTTTATACAGGTTATAATGGAGCTTAGGTATGGTATGATTGGGATAATAAAATGGGTTAATTTGAAGAAAAATTACTACACAATGTATTTCAAGACTTGTTTACAAATACACACAGGTCCTTTCAATGCAACTCTATTGGTGCCAAAAACTTATTCATGATTTTTCCTCCTTTTTTGTTTTTTTTCTCTTTTAAAAAAGAATCAAATCAAACAATTAGTACCAATATTTAGGAAATAATGGTACTTTCAAGATTTTCAAGTTCTAATCAGTAAATAATGTAAATAACCTTCAGGGTTAAAAATAAAAAAAGGGTCTTCAAAGAAAAATAGGATAAAGGTTAATATGTGGGTTTAGTCAATGAAAAAGGCTAAGACTCAACTTGGTTATTCCTAAACGTGAAATTAAGGGTGTGGTAATTTTCAAAGAAAAAGGCTTTAAAAAATTGTTTAATCTAAGTGCCTTCATCATGTTAATGTTTCTAATTAAACAAATATGGTCTTAATATACATAATAAAAATAAGTTCTAGAATTGTTATACTACGATAACACACATAAAAGAATAACAAGTGCTTAGAAATTTTGTAAAATTTTCTCTTAAGCTCAAAAGATCATGAAAAAGATAGGTATTATGTGTGTAAATAATATACAATATCATTCAACTTGAATATGTCAATGATTATTAAGAATATGACTTCCAAAAGCAATTTTATTGTAACTATCATCCTTTTCCATACCATTTCAATCATTATTCAGCAATAAAACACATTATTAATGGACTTATTTCAACCCATTCAAGATATTAGTTCATAAAATTTTATAACCAAGATTATAATAAGGTTAAAGAAATCATTAAAAATTCATTAAACCCTTCCCCAAACTTAAAGTTGTACATTATCCTTAATGTACATAATAGACGCATTTATGAAAAAGTGAGAGGGTTAAATTGGTACTTTTCTGAGTATGACGATTCTAATTTCATATCTATCCAATGTTAACTACATCCTTGCAAAATATGAAACATAAAGAAAAAAGAAAGAATATACAAATTTAAACATCTCTTGTATGATGTGATCTTGGCTGATCTGATGAAGATGGGTGCGCATGATGGTGATCCTGGCTCAATAGAGGGGCTGCAGATGAGGTGCCCTCGTAGGATGGTGGAGTTTAAAAAATAATGCCCTAATGACTTACTACTAATTCCATTAACTCTCTTATCAGTGCTTCTGAAGTCTTGAGTATGCTTTTCTACTCCATAAATTGTTGTCTCTCTTATTAAGCTATAGTCAGCTGGTCTAGATTAAACTCCTTCAGTGCTCTTCGTCCTATCTAGGATGGTGAGGACTGTGGATGTGGTTGTCCCTCCCAAATTCCTTCTGATATTGATGGCTCATCAGGCTCCCCAACAAGTCTGCACACTACTCCATGGGTCCTCGATGAACCATGTGCATGTGATGTATAACTATCAAATTAAGTGCTTATACGGTTGTCATCTCCCACTTTGGTTGTAGCTGATAAAAAATTCCCATATGTCATGCTAGCTTAGTAATGTAAAGTCTAATACATATCATACCAAACTTCTTATCCTCACTTTAGAACTGAATAAATTATACAAGCATATGTCCTAAATGTATAAGCGCCTGCTCACTCCTACTCCAGAGGTAGAAGATGTCCACATTACTGGCAACTCCTCAACTGTACCTTTAATCACTCAAAGTGTGACTTAGAATACCATATATGTATCTGAGTACTAGACTGCATAATGTCGAGGCTTTTGAAATGCACAAATTGTAGTCATCTTTGTGTTGAGCCTGCTCTACAAGTGTTATGGAGACAACCCACATAAAAAATCCATCTGTAATGTTTTGTACTCTGGTGTCTCTACGTACTCCCAATATAGTACAATCCTATGATGACAGAGAACTAAGTAGTACTCATCTCATGTCTCTCCCCCATCATCTGGAACTAGACTATACTTGAGTGATCCTTATGGTAACATCCCTTCTCCAAAGAAAATGTGGAGAGGACCTCTAAAGTCAGCTCTTTATATGATGGTTCCACCAGTTCAATGAATCAGGACTAGCTCCTACTTCTACTAACTTTCTCACTTATTGGGCTATCCCAAATTGCTCCAAAGCTTGCCAGTTGATATGCTAGTTGGCTCCAAACTTCTTATCTCTCAACCTTTGGTACTGTTTGATCTCAGGTTTACGTATACTAATTTTACTATTTTTTAACCCCGATAATACCTCAAATGCACGGGTTGTTTGCATAGTACCTAAGGTATCGATCCCACAAGGAAGGGTAATCTAATCATAAAATCTAAGGCTAAACTAAATCGCAACAATTTAAAATAAACAATCAATGTAAAAAATTAATCAATCAAATAATCAATTGCGAGAATAAAGTTTCAAAAATATAAACAAAATAACAAATCACACAACCCAATCAATAATCAACCTAGGAACTACCAATTGAGAGAAATGTGATTTAATCCGACTTTAATAAAAATCTAATTGATTATGAAATTATCGAATTATTAGTCTAAACGATTCTAGGGTGGATTACTTTCTATCGAGTTATAATCATTAACCCTAATTTAAATTATGAAATTGCGATATCTCAATTCACAATTGACCCAAAACCTAAATTAGTTATGATATTGTCTAATAACCTACCGAAACCTATATATGATCTCTCGCTACACAAATTTAATGGTTTGATTCAATTCTTTATCTATCAAACTACCTAACTCTCGTTAGCTCAATTTAATGATATTCACTCAGCTCACCCTCTCAGTTTGTTACCGAATTATTAAGAATAGATATTGAATCAAAAATAACTCAATAAAAATGCAATAAATCAGATTTCATTAATATCAAAGACAAAATCTCGAAGGTGAGTTTAGATAATAATTGACATTCAACGCATCCTATTCTCGACAATTATCTCAATTTTATACATTAATAAAACTGAAATAAATTGGAAATACACTAGAAACGGATTAATGGTGGCATCGACGATAGGAAGCCACCTGTTCCAGAAGTACTTCGTGTCAAGCTTTGTCTCTGTATCTCTCTTCTTTCATCTCCTTCCTCAAATCTCTCAATAGCTCTCTAAGGTTTCTAAATTTAGCTGATGTGAAAAGCTCTTCCAAAGCTATTTCTTCTATCCCTTAATGTTGTATTTATACTTTGGAAGCCCTAGGGCTGATTCAAGGTTGAAACGGTCTGAAAAGTCTCACGAAACTCGAATTTTTATGTCAGCCTGACGCAGGCCACGATCGTGGCCAATGCCTAACCCTCTCTGTCACGATTGTGGTCCACAGTGCACGATCGTTGCCTGGCATTGAGCTTTTTGTCATGATCGTGGCCCAAAATGCACGATCATGGCCTGGGTTCTATTTGCTCCCTTCTTTCTGTCATAATCATGGCCTGTTGTGCCACGATTGTAAGCCGTGTTTTTAGCCTGAAACTTTTGAAAACTTCTCCGTTCTTCGCCGTTTACCCTGAAACATTAACAAACACATCAAAGTACCTAAAAAATATAACATTTAAACTCAAAGACTCATACTAACCCATTAAAACAATTAAACACATAAACTAACACAATTGAAACCTAAATACACACTAAACACTCAAATTAACACTAAATACTTAACAAATTTAGCCATAAAATACAATGCAAATCACAACTAGGCCACGATCATGGCTTGCAACTGGGCAATAAAGAGGGAGGACGCAGTTTTTATAAAATTTTTATCATTTTATCCTTTTAACTACCTATATATTTAGTTCTAACTTCACTTATACATTCACTTTCATTTTTACTTTATCTCTCTAGATTTCAAGCCCACAAAATCTCTCATATCTCTCTAAAAATTTCAACCTTCCAAATTCTTCCAAATTCTACCCAATTATGCCACGCATTAAATAATCAGCTCGATAGGAACCATATAGATGACACCAAGTTGTGGGACGTGGGAGAAGACACCGAGTAGTAGACTTTGGTGCGCCCTTCCCAATCTACACGGAGGAGGAAGGTACTCATTTTTTATCCCTTATTTCTAGACAAATTTTAGGTCCAAAATACTTTGATTTTGAGACACTCGATAGGCTAAAGGTGCGTAAGAGGGTAGAAAACCTAGCTGAGAGCATCTAATGGGGTCAATTTATACGATTCCAATTTCATGTTTATCAAGAGCTCACATTGGAATTTTTCACTTCACAGACCTATGACCCTAGGAACCCTAAGGAATTGTGGTTTAGATTAGGAGGACGAGCCTATGAATTGAATGTAGAAATCATGTGCAATATGTGTGGATTCTCCAAATCTTCCATCATCGATCATTATAAGGATTTTTGTCCTTCTCAATATTGGAATGAGCTTACTAGAATTGAGCAATTTTATGCCAAGAATGCTTATAACAACATTATAAGGTCCCACGAACACTTGTTGCTGCGCAAATTCATGTGTCAGCTAGTTTTTGACAAAACTGAAACCAACAAGTGTTCGACAAAGGAACTATTTATGTTCTGATGCATGGGCCACAGCATTCCAGTATGCCCATCCACACATGTGCTACAAGCCATTGTTAAGACTCAGCGAAAGAGGAGCAACAATCTAGGAATGGGGTACATAGTGTTTGCCATTATGAAATATTATGGCATGGACCGGAGTGGATTAACTATCCATCTCCCTAAATTCCTAAACCATCACCACTTATGGCGGGCTGAAATCCTTAAGTCCCATAATATGGAACTTAGGGATATCAGTAAGAAGACACATGTTAGAATCAGGGCCAGTTAGGCAAATTCAAGCTCAGCGTCGCCTCAGCAAGCAGAAGAGTCTAGTGAAGAATCCAAGGACGAGGAAGAAGAGCAAGGTTGGAAGGAAGTTCTGGATGCGATCTCCGAAACCAACAAGACATTTGCAGAGAACACCAGAATGATGAAGGAGATGACCCAGACATAAAGACGCCAAAGCTAGGATATTCACCAGATTCACAGATATTTTGAGGCTCAGGGCATTCAATTACCGCCTCTGACACCATCACCACCTCCATCTCCATAGGATTTGTGTCTAACCCAATTTTTCTTTTTAAAATTAGCCTTCAGTTCTAATTTTTATGTTTATTTTATTTTTCTGTCTACTTTAATTTAATTTTTTCTTTTCTTTTATGTGTTGTTTGCTCTCTTCACAAATTGAGGACAATGTGTTGTTCAAGTGTGGGGAGAGATTATTTTTACTTTTGAATGTGATTTTGTATACTATATGATAGTTATTAAGTTGCATTTTCAGAACTGTATGAATGTGTCAATGGCTTAGATGTAGTGAAATTTATTTAATTTTGAGCATAGTCTATTAGGTTATGAATAATCATTACCTCGAAAAATTCGTGAATTAGGGGTCTTTGAATAAATATACAACTTAATTAGGATTTAGGGTAAATTTAGCACCCTATAGGTTGTCACATTCTTTCCAACTTAAGTAGCTTAACTAGTATTTTTCATGGAAATGAGTAGCTAAAACAAGGTAGGTAATAAAAAAGATAAATAAATCACTATTCCTGTAACACCCCACTCCCGACTAGACCCGAACCCGATATCGACAGTGATACCCGAGTCCGTGCCCTGCGAGGGTGGCGTGTCACATCACTTAACAAAACTCGGTACACTTTTTTTTTTTTTGAAACACTTTACACTTATCACTTATGTGTGCCCACTTTTTGAAACACTTTATCTATTTAAACTGAAAGCAGAACACATTACAACACACTGAAAA
This sequence comes from Erythroxylum baracoense, assembly GCA_025629805.1. Classification (NCBI taxonomy): domain Eukaryota; kingdom Viridiplantae; phylum Streptophyta; class Magnoliopsida; order Malpighiales; family Erythroxylaceae; genus Erythroxylum; species Erythroxylum baracoense. The sequence goes on along the minus strand of JAOTAY010023797.1, from coordinate 515 downwards.
ATCACAACACTTTTATTAGCCACTTGGGCCCATTTCCAATTTACACAATACAATTGTTTCAATACAAATCTCTCAAAATTAACTGTAATACTTAATTACAAGTTGGTACGATAAATTGCGGAAATACAATTAAATAAATAGACAATGCAGACGCGAACTGATCCCAACCTCTTCTTTTCTCTCTTCTATGCAATAGACATACTCCCGTCTCCTAACGGGGTATTCTTCTGAGTCCTGAAAAATATTTGCAAATTGGGGTGAGTTTTGCGAACTCAGTGAGGAACCATCATCGATGGTCCACTCAATTCATGCAACACATAAGGCATGAAAACACTTATAGTCCATAGAAAACAATATACAGAAATTTCACAAATTCAAACAACAGAATAATGCGCATATCATTTCAGTGTAAGGCATTAAGCCTTCACTTTTCAGAACAAGGCTGTAAGCCTTTCACATCATCAATCACATAAAGAAATGCATATGAGACGCTTTTCATTTTATTACGTTGTTGT
>JAOTAY010023719.1:0-29793 GCA_025629805.1 Erythroxylum baracoense | reverse complement strand
TGTCACTACACTATAAACACTCCTAAACATTGCAAATGACTAAAATACCCTTCATATTGGTGAGGGGATGTTACATTGAAAGCACTACATTTGGGCCTTTTTTCAAAGATTAATTTTCACTTGACTTCGTGGAGAAAGAAGAAGAAAATTAAAAGAAAAGAAGGAAAAAATAAAAATACACATTTGATAGAAGTTGAATGAGCAAAACGACAGTAGGAGCATAGATACGTTGTCTGCGTAAAAATACAGATGACGTCTATATGCCTGCGTAGTGCAGACAACGTTTGGGTTTCACGTAGATAATGTCTACATAACGCAAACAACGTCTGCGTTTATAGGGAAGTGAATAAGAGACATGAACAGTAGAGGTGGACTGAAAAACCCTGATCTTAAATGGTCCTATCAATAAACAATAGGGTGGTGTGAAAAGATAGGGAGCTGAGGCTAGGTGGCTGAGGAGAAGAGAAGAGCTGCAACTTAGTGGCTTAATAATAGAAGAGAGCTATAGGAGAGAGTGACAGGTGAATAGTAGAGATGGCCAACAATGTTTAATTGTCCCATCAATGAATAGTCAAAAAGGGTAGTAGCTTGCAGTAGTGAGAAGAGAGTAGCTAGGTTTTTCAATAGGGATATTAATAGGGCTAAAGCATTTTTCGAGAGAGACTTATAAAAGGCTAAACATTGCTACGCCAATTCGGAGGTGACATCAATGCCAACGACCCAGGTTAAGTGTATTTTCTTATTTTTTTTGTTTCTTTCTCTCATTAGAAATTGATTGTGTTATCCATTGTTAATTGATTTGGGTTTTGTGTGTGAATAATCAGATTTTTGTTATTGTTCTATTATTTATGTTGGATAATCATATTTTTTTATTGTTCAATTATTTATGTATTAACCCATTGGGATTGTGAAAAGATGATTTTAATTCATTCATTGAATCATTTAATTGCATACCCTTTGCTAGAATTTCGATATAATCCGTAATAGTTATGCTGAAATTCATGAGTAGCTATTAATGATTTGTAATCATTAGGGATAACGTAAATTAGGTTAAATGATGCATCGTATGTGATTGTTGCCTTGATTAATCGATTTTTCTAATTTGTAATGCTACTGTCTAATTAATCTGGAGATCATATTCTAGGTTGTTTCGGTGGTTAGGTTTAATTAAAGATCGTATCTTAATTAAGCACAACCTAAGGGAAAACTTGAGTTAATTGTTAAGCCATGATTAATAGTTTCTAGGAGAGGTTTGAGGACAACAAATCATTAAAATATGTTTAATTAGGGTGTGGGATGAGATTGAACTAAAAACTTAGGTCCCTACTGAATTCCCCAATTTTATTATTTTTCACATGTTTTATTTAATTTGTTTTTATTAGGTTTATTTTATTTTATTTTCTTATTAAATCCAAACCCCCTGTTAAACCTAAATACCTGTTAATTTCATTTCATAAACTTTACACACACTCTCCGTGGGATCGACCTAGACTCACCACTGCTATAGTATTTGTCTAGTTATTTTATTTTGACTAGTGTTATGATGCGTCGGTCAATTTTGTCGCCATTGCCGAGGAGTGCGGTGTTTTAGTTTTGTTTGTGATTTAATTTGTATTTTGTTTATATTTTTTCGTAATTGATTTCTTTTCAGTTATTTCGTGATCCTTTCTTTATTTTGTTCGTGTTTGTGATTTATTAAAAAAATCATGGATGGAAGTACTTTTATTGTTTTAACTCTTCCTCTCAATCCTATAACCAATATTGGACTGATCAACCTAACTTTAGTTATGGATGAGATAATCAACAAAGTTAATTCCATGATAGTTTGTAAGATGCATAGCAATTCTCATACAGATCAGAAGCTTCCTATCACGACTCGGGTCCATCTCTGGAAGAGTTGATTAATATTGTGAACACTAATACTTTGCAATTGTAGTAGAATACTATACAATTCCAGCAGGATGGAGGGCAATTTCCAAAAACTACATAGTCTAGAACCCAAGATTCGGAGAGCCAACACGACTCGGGTAAATCTTTAGCAGAAATGTATAATATCATGGCTGTTAACAATTTTCAAATTCAACAAGATATGCAACAATTCCAACCGAATATGCAACAATTGTTTCAGTAAGCTGTATAGCAAATCTGACATGATGGTCAGCAATTCCAGCAAGATGCATTGCCTTGATGGGGAGATATCAATCATTTGCATCCACAAAGTGAAGAGGAGCAGCCGTATCAACCCGAGTTATACCTAATGGATGTGTGGAAACTTTATAAAATGACGAGGAGCTTGAGAATTTTGAGGTCAACCTAATGAATTTCTTGTATAAAAGAAGTAAAGGAGGAGCTTGAAGTAGAAAAAAACATATCTTTTAGCTTGGAGGTAAGTACGAAGTTCATGATTATTTTTTAGAAAAACTCTTCACTTTTACTTAAAAAATTGGAGGAATTAAATGAGGAAGAAAAAGGTGAAGAGACATTTGAGATCTTTCCAAAGTGTATGGACTCAATCAAGATTGAAAGTCAGTGGATATGGATAATGCTGAATATAACATACCATCAATTGAGACCTTATCCCGAAGAACCTCACATAGAGAAGCCGTATGTGATACCTGAAGATCACAAATGTGTCACTTGAGGAGGAAAAATGGAGTCAAGCTAGCGACCCTAAACAAAGGAGCTTCTTGGGAGGCAACCCAAGGGAAGTAAATTTCTTGTCTTTACATTTTTGCATTTCTTTTTATATGCATGTGTGTTCTTTGTTGGTTTGTTTCTTGCTTGTTTTAAGTTTTCAATCAAAATGAGATAATGAATAAAACAAACAAAATAAACATTTGATCATTTTCTATTTCTTCTAGGATTATTTAATCATGAGTAGAGAATGAATTAACTAAGAGAATTTCATAGCAACTTTGGCATGTACTTTTGCTTTTGTGATTGGTTGATATGTATTATCTTTAAAAGAATAGTGACTAGTGGCAGACAAAGCCGGTGAGATTTTGAGCCTTATTTAACTAACACACTCGTATCAATCTCATTGTCTTTTGATAATGTGTGACCTTTATGACATGTACCTCCTGATTTTATGTTGAATTTCTATTCGAGACCACATTTTTATCACATGCATTAACATGGATTTGATTAGGCATTCTTTGTTTTTCATAAACTACATTAGCCAAATAAGCTACTCTATTGCATGATTTTCCCTTGTTAAGCTTTATACTATTTCTTTGTGTACTAACCACATTACATGCTTTATACTTAACCAAATGTCCTACCCAAGCCATAAAGCTAGTAGAACATTTGTAATTGTTTAGTTTGTGGATGTACAAAATTCTAAGTGTGAGGGTGTACATATGTGAAGGTTGGTTAATGTTGGGATGTTTTGTTATGTCTTATCATTGAAATTCCCATATTAATGTAGTTTCTTTTAATGTTAAAAAAGAAAAAAAGAAAAGAAAGAAAGGAAAGAGAAAAGCACAAGAAAAGAAAAGAAAAGAAAAAAGAAAAAGAAAAAGAAAAAAAATAAAAAATGTTTAAATAAATGTATCTAAGAGCAAGTGCATACGTGTTGAAAAGTTGTTTATGATTAATGCATTCTCCTAAAGTTGTGATGAATGGGTTATTTGAGTATATTGGATATGAAGTAGATATTGTCTTGAAAGGTTCACTTATTGTTGTTTCAATGTATTGTTGGTATAAATTGTATGAGTGATCCCTTCGATTTGGTTGTGCTTAATGTGGTTTGTGTGTGAGAGCTCAAGTTTGAGTTGTGAAACTTGTTTTTCATTCATCATAGTTAATGTACACAATAGTGAGTGAATGATGGATTTTTTCACTTGATGGTATAGTTGAGTGTTGCATTTGTTTCACTAGCTTTAATGACTCTCATGCTACATAACCCAAATATATCTCACCTTACCTTAGCCCACATTACAATCTTAAAAAGTCCTTTGATCCCTAATTTTGCATGTGAATTATAGTGGTGGAGAAATGAAATGATATGCAAAGTTATGGATTGTCATGATCATGAACGATGTTGAGTGTACCTATAGATATATTTTACTTAGAAAAATTGTTCGAGTCTACCATTAGATTGCCCGGTTTCCAAAGATGATGCTTGTTAATTGATCATGAGTAAAAGCATTGAATGTTGAATTCTTGCTATGATTTTTGAAAGTCATTCATCTTTGGTTATGATTATATAGTTTTGAAAAGGACGGTCAAAGCTAAGTGTGGGGGAAATTGATATGTGTTTAATTTTTGATAAATTTAATCATTTACACTGAGCAATTAATGATACAAAAATGCTTAAGATATCACTTTAATTCATATATGATTTTAGGTAAATTTTGGAAGTAAAGAAATTAAAGTGAGTCGAAAGCACTGCATTTTAGCCATTTTCCAAAGATCAATACTCACTTGTCCTCATGGAGCGAGACAAAGAAATTTAAAAAATGAAAAAAATGAAGACATGAAGAAAAGAACATGAGTTGCATAGATTATGGTGAGGAGTAAAGCATGCAATAGGTGGATAAATGTTGAACAAAACAGTAGCGTAAAGGCATTAGCACAATCTTAAAGCGACATGCAAGTAGCTAGATATAGGAGCAAAATGATGTTGGAAAGTGGGAGCAGTCTAGCCAAAATGCAACATCAAATAAGGAAGCATAAGCAATGACATATGTCCAAGCAACGTCCAAAACATTAACGTGTGTGAAGAAAACACATGCAGAAATAAGAGTCCAAAACACATCCAGCATGAAGTTAAACCCAAACGTATCAGAAGTGTTAAAGCGTGAACTAAAAATGGATAAAAGATGCTTGAATAAAAGGACATAGGGGTAGCTAGTGAACTAGCCCAAAACGACAACCAAGAGAAGTGAATTAGGAGAAAATGACGCAGTTAGAAAGAACGTTAGACAAAATGTTAGAAGGATGCATTATACACTTGATAGAAATGCAGTCATTTTTTTCGTTTAGTGAAAACACAAATGATAGCAGCGTTAGGTTAAATAGAAAATAAAAGAAAGAAGATATAGTGAAGAGAAGAAAGTGGAAAAAGAGAACAAAGAGAGGAGTGGCAATAGGCAAAATATAGGCGTGAGAGAAGAGAAGTGAGTGAATAGTAAAGGTGGACCAAAAACCACCATCTTTATTTATCACATCAATAAATAGTAAAAGAGATAAGAAGCTTAGGCAGTGAAGAAGAAACAAAGGGAGCTTTAGTAGGAATATTAATGAGGGTTAAAGCATTTTACCAGGAGAGACTCATGGAGGGCTAAATGCCCTAATGGCGATTCAGAGGTGACATCGACACCGACGACCCGGGTTAAGTATATTTTCTTATTTTTGTTGTTTTTTCTCTTATTAGGAATTGATTGTGTTATCCTATGTTAATTGATTTGGTTTGTGTGTGGATAATCGGATTTTCGTTATTGTTTAGTTATTTATGTATGAACCCATTGGTTATTTAGAAAGGATGATTTTAATATGTTCATTGAATTGTTTAATTTCATACCCATTATTAGAATTTTAATATAATCCGTAATTGTTATGTTGAAATTCATGTGCAGCGACTAATGATTCATAATCATTAGGGATAACATGACCTAGGTTAAATGATGCATCGTATGTGGTTATTGCCTTGATTAATCGGTTTTCCTAATTCGTAATGCTACTGCATAATTAAATCTAGAGATTGTATCCTAGGTTATTCGGTGTTTAGGTTTAATTAACAATCGTATCTTGATTAAACAAAACCTAAAGGAAAACTCGGGTTAATTATTAACCCACGATTAATAGTTTCTAGGAAAGGTTTGAAAACAAGAAATCAATGAAATATACTCAATTAGGGTATAGGTCGAGATTGAACCAAAAAACTAGGTCCTTACTAAATTCCCCATTTTTACCAATTTTTGCATGTTTTCTTTAATTCGTTTTTATTATTCTAGCTTCATTTTTTTATTTATTTCAAAATGCAAAAGCCTCTATTAAACCTAAACACTAGTTAATTTCATTTCATAAAATTTACACACACTCTATGTGGATTGACCTAGACTCACCACTGCTACAGTAGTAGTCTAATTAATTTATTTTGACTAGCATTACGACGCGCCGGTCATTAATATTCATTCTACACAGTCTAAAGTTACTTTGGATTATGACAAAAGATTGATGTATTATGTGTTATATGCACATGATTATGCAATGATTGAGTCCTTAATTTATTGAAATGACAAAGAAAAATTACAATGTTTTCCTTAAATTTGTATATGATTGATTCCTTGTTATTCCTAGTTCTTCATTTGAACTGCATATGCGCTCCACTTTTTTCATTTCCTCCATCCTTTAACTACAACATTGATTCAATTAGTTCCTTTTCTCACTTTATCTTCCATTGAACTTAATATTTCACATATTAAGTTATTACTATCACTAAACATAAAGATAATAGTAGTTTGTTATCATTAAAACTATCAGTTAAAAAGTCATTTAGTCTAAAAATCTCCATCTTTTTCATTATGGAAAAATATTTAGTGATGTTATGAAAAATAAATGACCTTAAGTAAGCTCCCCTTATATGAAATCAATATGCAATGCATGCTCCATCTTAATTCATGCATCTTGAAACAATCAAGTTAAATATCATTATATCCCTTTTTGTTAACATAAAAAGATGTACAATGTATAAATTAAAAAACATCAAAAAGGGAAAAATATATAACTTCTCTTACTCCTTTTACAAAAACTCTATCGTATGGGCAAAGATGACATGCAAACTATTCATAAAATCAAAGAAAAATTCTTATAATTCTTATAATTAATGGATATCATATGTGAGTATCACGAGTTTCATGAATCATGCATAGTCAAAGAACTCATAAAAGGAAACAATTGGGCTAACTATGTCTAAATTCTTAAAACTAACAAAAAAACTTATGCTTACATTCATGGCTTAGTTAAAGATTAAACATAAAATAAGTTGATAAGAGCATAAATACCTAGCAATTAATCAAGTCTCAACAATATCCTTAAGAAACATTTCATTGAACAATTCATAGGCAAACAAAATTCATCTCTAACATAAACACATTGAAACAAAAAATGAACCAACCACATTTGAAAAACACAAAATACTCAGTCCACATCAACAAAACTGACGATCATATAAGCATTTAATAACAAAATTTCTTGCAGAAAAAATAAACCCGAAAGCAAAGCATGGACGACTAACCTCAACAGATGATTAATCGAAGACAATGTAAGATGGAAGAAAAGTTGAAGAAAACGAATGTTGGTGATTAAGAAAGAAGACGAACAACAGTGACTAAGAAAGAAAATGAAGAAAAAATAAGCAGGGGAGGGAAGGGGCTTCGACTGTAGGTTTAAGTTCAAAGGAAAACAATATTGTTTGGTGTTAAACGATGTTGTTTTCCTTTGATTAAAATTTTTGAAGTTGAAGACCTAAACGATGAACTTTAAATTTTACCAACGAAATGATAGTACCGTTAGTAATTTACCATTAGACATTTCTTTCATTGGTAAACCCTGACACTTATTTTTACTTGCCGTCTATTTTTTCGACGGTCTTCATTATTCTGTCGCTAAATTTTGTTGGAAAAATTTTGCAGATAAATTCCCTCTAACTTTAGCGACATATTTTTTCTATCTTAAAATACCTGTTTTTTACAAATGTACTGATGAAAACTCAATTTTTATCTCTAAGTTACTACGAAATTTGTTCCATCGGTTATTTGTAATTTTCTTGTAGTGTTAGCTAGATATATAGTTTCTTAACTCCAAAGTAGAGTTGGTGATTCAATTTGTGCTTAAAACACTATATCATTGTTCTAGAAGTTGATTTGTACTATAGGACAAAGTGTGCAATGCCACTATTCCAAATTAGTTGACCCCGTTACATGTAAATTATCATAAGTGGTTTATTTGTCTATAGAACTTGTTAGATAAGGCAATATCCTATGAAGAATACTCGTCTCCTATCAGGTCTATGCAAGGAGGAGCAACAACAAAAAAGAAAGGTTAATAACTTAATAGGGTAATTCAGGAAGAAAAATTCTTAAATCCAAGTTTCTAATTAGGAACCTGAGTCAATTGTGCATAAATGCATTACCTGGCAAAGAGAGAACATCTCTAGAATATGTTTAGGAAAAAGCCAGATGCAAAGAAGGGTAAGCACCTAACTAGCCTGTAGGATACTATACAAGTCACCATACATGGAATTCAGACATGATTGTCTTTATCTTTTCATACTTTGACTGAGTGTTCAAAGGCATCCATGCCCATGCACACTAATCTTATAACATATAGTGCCAATGCAAAGACACCAGACGAAGTTTACATGAATGAATCCCTCATGCAGAAATTGGTTTATGAGGCTCTTAAGTTAAAGATATGTTAAAGAAAAGATGAGGAATACACAAATTTGGACTGGTTATGAATTATGATGATTAAGTCATTTGACGCTTAGTTTCAGAAGGATATAACATCTTTTGGTAAGGATATGTGAAAGTAGAAGCAATAAGATCTTTATTAGAGCTAATTACTTAAATATTTTGGAAATAAAGCAAGTTCTACATTTAAAAGTCTTGATAGTGGAATCGTGTGGGTGTTGATGAGCCTTTACTAATGTTCGACACACGAAACAATGGAACAAGGCAAAGACTTGCAAGAAGGAAAGGACAAAAAGGGGAAATGTCAAGCGTTAGCATGCATTAGTGCACATTGGCAGAATTCTTAGATAGATGCAAGATTCAGATATGGGACTAAAAGAACGCTTAAGATAGACATCAGGTAGAAGGTTAGCTGGATCACATGCATGACAGGAATATACAAGAGTTCTAAGGTAACTTAGCAAGTAGATCAAGCATGGTGTGAGTTTTGGGAGAGTTTCAGACTTTGTATGAGCTGACTTAGCTAAGGCCAGGTTTTTGATGGACTAGAACTTAGTGTGTGCTCAAATAGACATACCATGGCTAATGGAGTTAGTATAGAAAAGCATTGGTGGGACTAGTGTGCTATTGGCTTAGATGACTCATCATCAATAGATAGAGACGAACATATTTTAGATGATGTGGCAGATAAGATCACAGTGGATGAACATCAGCTTTAAGAGATAAAGATCATATGGAAGGATCATTTAAAGATAGAGGAGATCTTCATGGATATGGATAGATCATTCCTAAATGATATATCTTTTTTTGTTATTGTGATATAGCTTAATCCTATTAGATAAAGTCCTAATTGGATGGGTATGTCATTCTATTAATTAGTGTGATGTAATCTGATAAGGATAAGATAGGATAAGATGTGATCTTAGCTAGTATAGTTCTATTAAGATTTTAACTTAGTCATCTAGAGATTCCTATAAATAGCTTATTTGAGCCTTACTCTTCTCATAAAGACACAAAGATTGAGAGAGCACTTTTTTTATACTTTAAGGGAAATAATAAAAGTTGGCAATTTGTTGTATCTCTTTCTTGCTTTTATTTTTGCCTTTACTATTCTATTATTTTCGTAGTTTTCTTGTGGGTGTGAGAGTTAAAAAGCAAGGGTTGTGAGTCATTCGAGAACAAGGTTATTAATCAAAGATAATGTAGGAAGGCTGAGTCTTGCTTAAATGGACCTAAGTAAAATTGTTATGCAAAAGAGTAGGCGCGACTTGCAATTATATGAAAGCAAAAGCAACAAGTTCTTTGTCATAGCTAATTACTTGAATATTCTTAAAATAAAACAAGTTCGCCATCTCAAATTCTTGTTTTCATTACCAAACTTTAGAAAGTCCATTAATGATGTTCCAAAACTCTGAAATAATCTTTCATCGAAGTATATAATCTTTTAAAAGATTGATTTTAACTGAACCAATCCTCTAAATTTTGAGTGTGCAGAAGCATTCATGGATATGATTAAAAATCAAATAATTATGAAATCAAATCAAAAGAAAATTAGTCAATTGATCTCTTTGTTAGACATGAGCTACTACTAGAGAGCAAATCTAGATTATTACATATTCTATTGATTTATGATTCTATTGATTTCTTTTTTTCTCATTTATCCCTTTGAAATTGTTCTCGTCATCATTCTAAAGGATGACACTACTATTTTCTAAACTTCTCATGGTTGGAATTTCAAAGGTGATGCTATCCAACTCCATATGAAATCTTTGGAGTCCAACACCATCAGTGCTAATAAAGCTCTAGGAATCATCATCTTCGGTTGACCATAAAGATCCACGATCCAATGAGGAGCAAGTTGACCTCTAGGAACCTTTTAAATGCTCTCCATTGTTGAAGCTAATAAATATACAAGATAAATATAATTGGTTAGGCTAGATAAATATACATAGGACTTTGTTAGAGTTTTTCTTAAAATAGAATTCTATCCAAAGCGTAATTGTATCGCTATACATTGTCTTTATATGAGAGAAGAATGTACTGTAATTTTTGCAAAAATATTATTGTTTTACACAGTATCAAAGCAGTCTCAAATTTAGCTATCATTAGTGTAACTATCGCTAGCAAAATATGCCCACATATGACAAATGAATTGGAATCTTGTTTCAGTCCACAAAATCTCCACAGACGCACATTATTATAAAACTCCACTCAGGCATATCATTGAGGCATCTTCTTCAACTACCAGGTGCTTTATTCTTCCATAAGCAGGCGACACTGTTATTAACAGTGTCATCAACTTGCCAACAATGCTCGACACTGTTATTAACTTTTATACTTGCCAGTAGAGCCATCACGTAAAGACACAAAATATGTCATTAACTTGCCAACAGCGCCACTAATAGGACCTTCTCTAAGCCAGTGGCTTCTTCTTGTTTAATCGCCAGCACAACCCAGTCTCCCATTAACCATTTCCTTATTCCAACATTAGGGCAACCATAAAACCTAATCACATCACCCATAATAACCTTAACAATCCTAACATATAAAACTTCACTAGTATTATTATTTCCTCATAAACCAATTCCTTAACCTTTTGAAACCTATACTAAAAAACCAAATGGATTTCTCAGGATCTCTTGTTCTAGCAACATCGAATAACCCTTTATCATCCAATGAGACCATTTTGCTTTCCCATCAAGTCTTATACTCAATAAGACCAATTACTCATTATGATCTCAACTCAACTTATGGAGATGTGAATAAGGGCACGCAATAAGGTTAGATATCTTACTGGGGCAATAAAAAAACCTACACCTGAGAACCAAAATTTCTATATATGGATTACCGAAAATTAAAGGGTGACAATTGGCTTATTGATTCAATAAATTCGTCACAGCTGCAATGATTTATTCATCTTCATACTGCTAAAGAAATATGGGAGGATGTGTCAAAAACTTTCTGTAATAGATATGATGAAACCCGTCTCCTCGAATTAAATCAGAAATCTTTTTCAACAAAACAAGATGGTAGACCATTATCAACATACTATAATGAACTTGTGCTATATTTTAGGAAATTGATCATAGGTCAACTTCTCAAGAAGGGACTGTTGAAGGAGTAGTCCAATTGCATTCAGCAATGGCTTGGCTCCGAGGTCATATTTTCCTAAGTGCCACTTGATTCTGAATTTGAGCAGGTTTGGGGAGAGATCTTACATAAAGACCCTAAAACTTCACTTTGAAAGCACATATGCATATGTAAGGGGAGAGTCTCAACAAAGAAAGATAATGGGAGGATCCCCCTCAATCTCTGAACACTTAGTGTTGTTGGCTAATCAGAACCATAAGGGTCATCATTTGGCTCAGGAAAGAGTCGCAAAAATCAACCCACTAAAAGTTTAACAATTTTATGCGTGATTATTGTGGCGAAATAGGTCATTCAAAGCAACTTTGTTATGAAATTTTTGGCTATTCTAATCGATGGGACTTTTTTAAAAAAATCACCAAAAAAATTTGTTGGAATGGCTATAGTGGCAACTATAGATGAAGTGGAATCCAAAGGAGAGGAAATGTCAATGCCCAAGATAAATATTACTCATTCAGGTATTGTGGGTAAGGCAAATGCTTACTCTATAATTTTTATGAAAATATCTGGATTATTAACTGATCACATGGTTAGAGATTCTATCCAATTATAGTCCATCAGTCCATCCCCTTAATCCATTGTTTCCATAATTGATGGTAGTATATTCTTTATTGTTGGGCAAGGATTTGTTACCTTGTCTAATTATCTTACATAAAATTCAGTTTTAGTCGTGCCATCTTTTGAGTGCAATCTCCTTTCTGTTGGATAGATTACTTTAACTTTAAAATGTACAATAATGTTTTGGCCTTCATTTTGTGTTTTTCAGGATATTTTGACCCAAAAGTCTTAGTTATGGTGTTAAATGAGGAAAACTATATTATTTGGAATTAATAGAAAATTGAGGATAAAAATTCAGTTATGTATATTAAACTAATAGTGAAGAAAAAACCTAAGCAACTGTCTAGTTATGGCATCAATGGTTGGGTCATCTTTCTTTTAGATATCTTATAAAACTACAACCATATCTTTTTTCAAACATAAGTGATTCAGATTTCTGTTGTGACGTTTGTGAACTTGCAAAAAGTCATCGTGTTCCTTATTTTCCTAGTTTAAATAAAAGTTCTAAGCTATTTGCAGTTATGCATTTGGATATATGGGGACCTGTAAAAATTCCTTCATTGTCTAAGGCTAAATATTTTGTTACGTTCATTGATGAATGTACACGTATGACTCAGATATCACTACTTACGAAAAAAAGTGATGTTTGTATTGATTATGGATGCTACTCATAAATTTTTTGAATAACCTTGGAATTTAACATCAGACCTCATACACTTATATTCATAACAAAATGGCCTAGAGGAAAAGAGGAATAGAAAAATATTAAAGGTGGCTTGTGCTTCTCTCTTTGGGATGAATAGATAAATATTAAAGGTGGTTTATGATTTATCTCATCAATAGATCACCGTCTGGTGTTTTAGATTTTCAAACCCTCAATAAAAAATACAATGCTTACTTTCAATTCCTCATCACCTCAATCTTGAACTTTGAGTTTTTGACTGTATATTGTACGTTCATATCCCTAAGATCTTGAGAACTAAACTTGATCCTTGTGTAAAAAGATGTATGCCTGTTGGATATTCAAATTTTCAAAAAGGTTATTAGTGTTATAATCCTCAAACTCAAAAATTACATATAACCTTAGATGCTTCTTTTCGGGAGTTAGAACTGTATTATGTAAGAGGATTTTCAACTTCTTACCTTCAAGGGGATAATGCTAGTGGAGGGAATATGTTACAAGGCATATCAGGAAATGCAAATGAGTTAAAATTGGACAAATTTTTTGATATTCCAGGTAAAGCTGATGAGTGCTTAGAACTAAAAGAAGTTGATAACAATGAAAGTCGTAAAGAATAGCCTAGTAATGCAGACTTGCCTACTTTAACATCATTAATCGAAGGTTCAATGTAGAATATCCAAAATGGCTCTCAGGTAATCTCAAGTCCAGTATCTCATAATCTTAGTAATGAATTTCTTGTTCCTCTTTCAAGATACTCACAAAGATCGAATAAAGTTGTACCAAAGAAACAATATGAACCTGATCTCAACGCCAATGTCAAATATCCTATCAATAATTATGTTTCTGCTAAAAAATTGTTTGAGTTATATGCACTTGATGTTAATCAATTATCCAGTGTTTATGTTCCTATTAATGTGCAGGAATTTCTAAATGAGCCAAAGTGGACTAAGGAAATGAATGAAGAGATGGAAGCCTTGCAAAGGAACTCTACTTAGGACCTTGTTTTATTACCTGAAGGAAAGAAAACAATTGGATGTAGATGGTTATATACTATAGAACTCAACGCTAATGGGAGCATCGATAGATATAAAGCGAGGTTGGTTACAAAGGGTTATGTATAAAAGTATGAAGTAGATTACTAAGAGACCTTTACACCAGTAGTCAAGCAATATGCAGTCCACATTCTCATCCATATTGCAAAAAATTTGGAATGGCCCATAAAACAGTTTGATGTTAAAAATGATTTCCTCAATAGGTGTCTAAAAGAAGAGTTATACATAGAGCTTCCACTAGGCATGAAGATTGGTTCATCAAATAGAAATAAAGTTTGTAAGTTGAAAAAATCATTTTATGGGCTCAAGCAATCACCTAGAGCCTAGTTTGGGAGATTTTCGATGAAAATGAAAGTTTTCGGTTATAAAAAAAGTGGTGCAGATCAAACTTGTTTATAAAACACAAAGAAGGTAAAGTAACAATTTTAATTATATATATTGATGATATGGCAATGACAGGAGATGGCTATGAACAAATGAAGCTTCTATAAGAACACTTAGGCATTGAATTTGAAATGAAGGACCTAGGACAACTCAAATACTTCCTAAGTGCTAAGGTAGTAAGGACAAATCAAGGAATTTATCTTTGACAAAGAAAATATATCCTTGACCTCTTAACTAAAACTGGAATGCTTGCCTTTAAACTAGATGAAATGCCTATGGAAATGAATCATAAGCTTGGAATTTTCCCAAATCAAATTCCAATAGAGATAAGGCACTATCAACAATTAGTTGGGAGATTAGTTTATCTGTCTCATACTAAAATAGATATAACGTATGTAGTGAGTGTTGTTAGTCAATTTATACGTTAATCGAGTGAAGAACATATAGATGCAAAATACCAAATCTTGAGGTACTTAAAAGTCTCTCCAAAAAGAGATTTGTTTTTCAAACAATATTTTTTCCAACATTGAAGGATACACAAATGCAGAATGGGCAAGTGATCAAACAACCAAAAAATTGACAGTTAGCTATTTTACTTTTGTGGAAGGTTATTGTAAGGTCAAATGTAGAAGTTAACTTTCAAGGTATGGCTCATGGAATATATGAATTATTATGGATTAAGCATGTTCTATCATATTTGGGGATTGAGCATATAAACCTATGAATCTTTATTGTGATAATAAGGCTACTATTAAGATTGTATAGAATCCTATACAACATGGTCGTACCAAACATATCGAAATTGACAGAATTTTTTCAAGGAAAAGTTAGATCAAAAGATTATTCAGTTTTCATATTTCAAGTATGAAGATCAATTTATTGATGTACTTACAAAGGTAGTTTCAAAAAGGAGTTTCAAATGTGATTGTCAAATTGGAAATGTTAGATATTCATGCTCCAATTTAAGGGGGAGTGAGACGTGATTTGTTGATTTGGATAAATATAATATTTTAGACTGGATAAATATATAAGGATAAATATAATCTATTATACTAGATAAATATAAAAGGATAAATATAATCTGATAGACCGGAAGTTTGTTAGAGTTTTTGTTATAATAGAATTCTATCCAAAGTGTAATTGAATCTTTATATATTGCCTCCATATGAGAGAATAATGTACTACAATTTTTACAAAAATATTATTACTTTTCACTATTAGCTAATAGAAGTACATCTTCTAGCTCTTCCAATACCTGAGTCATTGTTGGGCAATGTTTTGGATTTTTTATGACGCACCTCAAACTAAGTTGACCCATCTTTAGCTCAACATCTATGATGCAAGGCCCCGATAGAAACTCAACGTCTAATATCTCTTCAACATTGCCTCTCTCTAAGCTAGCCTTACCTGTATGATAGCAATACATGTGAAAACTCTGAAACCTTTAGCTCAAAACCACTCTTTTACTAAGGTGTTACTTTGTTTTATATCTTGAGCTAGTACTTTGCCTCCTTTACGTCCTGTTTGAAGCAAACATTCATGATTCTCTTTAATGTTTTCTACCAAAATTAATCACATCATTGGCATGGATGTTTGTTTTATGCATAGTTGTGAAAGAGAAGCTTGAGCTAGAATTTCAACATTATTACTCTTTGAGTGGAATCGATCATAGCTCATATGTTAGTTTATGCCATTGCAACTAATCGGTTGGTTGCAATTTCACGTATAACATTATTATTTTAATTAATAAACGCATTCTTTATCTTTATGTATTATGTTAATTACATTTGTTGTTTTAATACTAAAGGTAAAATCTCTAGAACATTTTATTATGTAATTGGAATTATAATGAGATCATAATTATGAGACTCAATGTACATTTATATATATTCTCAAATTATTCCTAGTTGCAATTTCATCAAGACAGGATGAAGAAATAGTAAAACTATCACATTTTATATTTCTTTCTTATAAAGAAAGAAATTGATCTCATAAATTCAAGTATAAAGATACCTAAACGAACCCGTGAGTACTTACTAGAGATTAAGTTCACTTAACTAACTCGATTATGAGAATCTTGAATAGAATATTACTAATGTATATGTGGATTTTCTCATTATGATGGTTGTATAATTGATCCTTAAACTTTGAGATTAACAAGGTATCTTATATGGAAATTTTTATGTTTTGATACTACTTATGACATATTCTATTTAAGATATTTCAGTCGGTAGTACTAAGATACGATATCAAACATATGAAATAATTGAATAAGTTAATAAAGGATTCGTCACTTAAGTAATTAGAGAGAATATTCTATTGTTCTTCATTAGAAGTGATTTAAGGAATTATTTGGCCAATGTGAATTGAAATTTTAAAAGATGTTTTCAAATATCAATTATAAATCAATTACTAATTAGCAAAAACAAACATGATTGGATTTAAAAGAGTAAACACTATATCCATGCATTGTTCAATTGGAACACTAGATAACAAAAAGGATTAAATTATACATCATAACTATCTATAAACAGGTTATGTCAAACTACTTTGGCATTCCTAATATTTGGGTAGTCATGATATGTTTCTAAACGTCAATCCTAATATATGGTTATTAATTGTTTAATTGAAGAATTGAAATTTCAATTATGAATTAGAATTAGAATTTACAATTATTGTCAACGTATTAGGAACCGAATAAGTCACATATAAAAAAGTTATTAGAAAGAGAAAAATCAATTTAAATTAAGTTGGACTTAATTGTAAAGTTTGAGAATATCTCATAATATACAATTATGAGATATTTGATTTTATTAAAATTAAATTAAATTATAATTAGAGTTTGAATTTAATTCTAATTGAAATATTTAATTTTAATAAAATTAAAATGCTGAATTTTTTTAATATAGGAAATTAACCTTAGAGAGCTAGCACTCTTGTTAATTTCCTCTCAAAGAGTTGAGTTTCTTTTTTATTACTTTGTGGATACTGTTAAAGGCCGAATGCATGAATAGCTCATATTTGACACCTCAAAAAGACTTTGAAAATGTTTCGATAAGAACTTCTGATCAAGTACGATTCCTTTATTTTATGATTTATGTTTTCAAGTTATTCAATTATTATAATTCAAAAGAAAATTGTAAAAATTTTATTTTTCTATTACGTCCATGATTTATTCACAGTTATTTTTGCAACATCATAATCAGCAGCATACCTGATTCTTTACCAAATCCCACCTAACTAATGAGGTTCTTGAGCTTGACTTTGGTAAGAAGCCTAAATTTTGTTTCAAAGATACACTGAATATAGATCAATTACTCAAAACTTCACCAGCCATCTTTCTCTAAACTCATTAGATACTCAAATTTTCTGCATGTTTAGTTTGAATCTTACCAACCCTAAAGTCTTTGAAGCTCTAGTATGAATTAGAATGGACTTTCTTAATGGCAAGATTTCCTTCTGCTTTAAACGTTCCGTTGCAGATAATTAATGCACCAGCTTCTTTAAAAAAATCTTGGTAACCTTCTGTAACTCTTCTAACTGGAAATGTCTCAGTGGTAGTTCCTCTTCAGCCTTCAAATTTCCTAAATCAGTTTTCCAAAAAGCTTGCTTGATTAGCTCAAGAAAATAAAATTCTAAAAAATGAACTTATGTAAAACCATACAAGTTATAGGATCAACATAGAGAAAGAGCTACTTTTCTAAGGTCACATATCTGTACCCTTACATTGCTTGGTTATAAAAAATTTGCATGTATATGAGGCATACGGAAAAGTATCATTTAGTAAATCTAACAGCAACTAAATAGCAAGATTCTCATTAAACACTAGATAATTCAAGTATAAAGTGGAAATAAAAAATAATCACCTATAAAATTGAAATTTGGCTGCTTTTGATTTCGAAATATTATTAAAAAGTAGACATAAAAAAGAAACTATAAAAACTATCCTTGCAAGTATTTCCACTATATGGTTGATATGTGTTTAAATGTTGATTCATTTGATAAATTACACTTAGTGATTAATACCTTAGAAATGCCTAGGATACTCACTTTACCTCATATTTGATCTGAGGTACATTTCGAAAGTGAAATAACTAAAGTGACCCGAAAGCATGTCCATTAAAGCCATCTTCTCTACTTCCATACTCTATTGATTCATGGAACATGAAGAACATTTTGTCAACATGACTCACTACCATCCAGAAAATTTCATAGCCATACAAAGTGAGTAAATATTGTTACAAAGAACTTATTCACGTTGAACTATGCAAGCTATCCTATAGAATATTATTAACTCACGTGAGACACTACACACACCTGCTTCCATTCCATTTTTAACCTAGCATTTAAGGTATAAAGAAGACATGTTATATGAGACAAAAGGAGGTTGGAAATGTGAACCGAAAGACACAAAAGAAGGGATGGATGAGTCACTAGATAGCTATCTATTTTATTCCATTTAACATAGCTTTAAAATGGAACAACCGAAGCTGAGTGGAGGGCCGCTCTAGGTATGTAGTGGTCAGTTAAAAGTGAAGAGGAGTGGAGAAAGCTAGTTGTCCATTTTGCTACATTTTAACTAACATTTTAGATAAAAAGAAGGTGTTTTTCTTTTTAGAAAGCTGGAGAGGATCATCACGGGAAACCTGTCCAACATTTTTCTTATTGGAAAAACCTAGCTGATACTTCCAAAAGGGGGCTATGAAATAAGAAAAGAGACGACCGTGGAAGTGTTGGCTAGATTGTGAGGGGCTGAAGTGAAAATAAATCAAGGGATAGCTGAAAGCAGGAGGGGAGAATCGAAGCTCCCATCTTTGTTGGAGGCTGAATATACATGAATGGGGCTAGTGTATGTGAGTGGAAAAGAAGATAGCTGCTAAAGAAATGAGCAACTGAGAGCTGAAACAAGAGAAGAATACAAAAGTGGCGTGAAACAAATGAAAAGTCGAGAGTTGATACAAGTAACGTGAACAGTAGCTTAGACCAAAAACCATGAATTTAAATTGTCAAGTCAATATACAGTAATCGTGGGGCTAGAAATAGCGTGGGCTGGAAATAGAAGAGAAGCATGAGAGAGGGATTGAAGTAGAAACAAAAGAGAGGATATATGAATAGTGGGATGGACCACCATCTTTATTTATCCCATCAATGAATAGTAATAAAGGAAGAAGATGGCAGTAACGTGGTATAAAGTGGATGGATAGGTTTTCTTTATTTTTCACCTCCGAAGGATGAAGAAGATGACTCACACTTGGAGCATAAAAATGGGGATAGAAGGCTAGCTTCCCGACACCAGTTTAACAAGAATATCGACTCCAAGTCGCGGTTAAGCTATTTTTATCACTTTAAGGTTGTAATTTCTTTTTGGATTGTTGTGTTGTTGGTGTTGATTTCATTAGGTTTTGGGATGAATGATCTTAATACATTATTTTAATTGTTTTATTTCAAACCTATTGCTGAAACATTGAATGTAATTTGTTATCGTTACTTTTGATGTTTGTGAGTAGCATCTAATGATCATTAATCATTAGGAACAACATAACTTAGGTAAGATAACCCAAACGTGTGAGGTTACTATCTATGTTGATCATTTTCTAATTCGTAATGCAGCTGCCAAATTGAATCTAGAGATCGTATCCTAGGTTTTTCGGTAGTTAGGTTTAACTAATGATCGTATTTTGATTAAACATGACCTAAGGGAAAAACTGAGATTAGTAGAGCATTCTATTAGTCTCAGATCAATAGTCCGAAAAGAGTTATAAAGATGTTAAGATGATGGAATATGCTTGATCATGTTTAGGCCGAGAACCATATCTGACTTATATTAAACACTTTTCTCATTTTCGATTGCTTGTTTTAATTTATTTTCATAGTTTACTTTTACTTTTTCTAAATTGCTTAAAAATCCCTTGTTTTATTTTCCTTCCATCAATTAATTTCGTTACGAAAATTAATTGAACATTCCCTGTGGATTCGATCCCGACTCACCATAACTACAAATTTTAGTGTACAGAGTCAAGTAAATTTTGCAGTGCACTCGACACGCACTGTCAAATTTTGGGGCCATTTCCAGGGAGTGTGATAGTCCAATTTTTGTATTTTATTTTAGTTGATGTTTTGTGAATATATTTGTTTCTTTTTAATTATTTGTTAACTTTTGAAAGTTTGTAAGTGTTGGTATATTGTAGTGATCAGATTTCCTCGTAGAGAAATTAAGCAACTTAATCCAAAGATCAAGAGAACACTGAGGAGACTAAGAAGAGAAGCAAGAACATCTTCAATAGTAGATCCAGAACCTGAACCTGAACCTGAAGCAACTATGGCAAATTTGAGAACATTGAGAGAATTGGCTGCACCAGACTTAACCCAACGACCCCTATGCATTACATTTCCTAATTTTGCTAAACATGTTATCTTTGAGTTAAAATTTGGATTAATTCATTTATTACCCAATTTTCATGGTAAGTGAGGATGCGCACAAGCATCTCAGCTCGGTGTGGTTTGTTTGAGCATAAAGCCTCTCAGGGTGACAGACGAGTAGATCATGATGAGAGCATTCCCATTCTCACTCAAAGATGCAGCAAAAGATTGATTGTTTGATTTACCAGCAGAGAGCATAAATACTTGGTTGGAGATAAAGAGACTATTTTTAGAGAAATATTTTCCCGCCTCAAAGAAGGAAAGTATTCGGAAGGAGATCTGTGGCATCAAGCAGCATAATGGAGAATCTCTTTATAAGTATTGGGAGCGGTTCAAGAAGTTATATGCCAGTTGTCTGCCCCACAACATACCGAAGCAACTTCTCATCCAATATTTATATAAAGGAGTGTTACCGATGGAGAGAAGTTTGGTTGATGCAGTGAGCGGTGGGCCACTTTACGAGAAGACTCCCATCGAAGCTAGGATATTACTTGAGTGGATGGCCGCTAACACCTAATAATTCGACACTAGCAACGATGTTCGGCGAGTAAATGAGGTAAGCATTTCATCCATTGAACATCGTTTAGATGAACTAACATCCTTTGTGAGATAGACTGCTGTTGGATAGGAACAAGTAAAGTATGCAGAATATGTTCAAATACGAGCCATCCAACTAATGAGTGCCCTACATTACAAGAAGGAAGTATGGTGTACGTGAATGCTACTGGAGGAAACTTCTCGAACCAATATAACTTGTACTCGCAGACGTATAACCCAGGTTGGAGGGATCACCCCAATTTGAGTTATGGAGGAAACCGACAGCAAAATTTCTTCCGAAATCAACCGCAAGGAGCACAAGGATTTTAACAAAGGCAACAAGGAGCATAGGGCGCTTCTTCTTCCAGTTCAGGTACATCTTTAGAAGATCTTGTTAAGAATATTGGTGCTAACAATCTGTAATTGAGCAAGATATGCAGCAATTTCAATAGAATATACAACAACTATTTCAGCAAGGTGTACAACAAATTTGACAGGAATCAAAAGCAAGCATACAAAATTTAGAAAGTCAAATGGGTCAAATGGCAGTGAGGCTCAATCACTTAGAATCGCAAAGTGGAGAAAAATTGCCATCCCAACCTGAGGTAAACCCGAAGAATGTTAGTGCTATAACCCTGAGGAGTGGAGAGGAGACTGAGGGTCCCAAGAGAAACCCATCAAAGATTGCTACCGAGGAAGAGATCGAGAAGGAATTGGGAAAGGAAAAAATCAATCATCGAGTACGAAACGATGGTAAATTTCGAAATTCCCAATATTATTAAAACTAACCCTCTACCTTTTCCTAACAGATTGATAAGACCAAACAAGGAGGAGAAAGATAAAGAGATATTAGAGACTTTCCGAAAGGTGAAGTCAATATACCTTTACTCGAGGCAATCAAGCAAGTACCAAGATATGCCAAATTCCTCAAAGAACTATGTAAATATAAGAGGAAACTGAGGGGTGATGACAAAGTGATGATGGCTGAGAATGTGTCGGCAGTATTTAGAAAGAAGAAGCCTCCAAAATACCGAGATCTAGGTATGTCTACCATTCCTTGTAAAATTGGTAATACTATGATCAATAGAGCTATGTTGGATTTGGGTGCTTATATTAATATAATGCCTCGTTCGATTTATACTCCTTTGAATTTAGACCCTTTGAAAGAAATGAGTGAAATCGTACAATTGGTTGACCGCACTAATGCTTATCCTGATGGTGTGGTTGAGGATGTTTTAGTGCAGGTGAATAAGTTAGTGTTTCCTGCAGATTTTTATGTTGTGGATATGAATGATGACACCTCATGTAATTCGGTACCTTTCTTGTTAGGGAGACCGTTTCTTAATACGACTCAAATTAAGATAGATGTTTGTAAGGGCACCCTAACAATGGAATTTGATGGGGAAGTGATTCATTTCAATATTTTTGATGCCATGAAACAGCCTCCTAATGATCATTGTGATTTTTCTATTGAAGTGATTGATCCTTTGGTACAGGAAATGTTTAAATTAAGTTGCAGGGATCATTTAGAAATGGTTTTAACTGAGGATATGGAAGTAAAAGCCAACACTCATGTTGAGATGGGAGAAGAGCTTATGGAAATGACAGCTACCTTGGATTCATTGGAAAGCTCTCCAAAAAGGTATGATTTAGCTTCTATACAACTACCTGAAGCTCACCAAAAATTGTTACCTTCCGATATGCAGGCACCAGAATTGGAATTGAAACCACTCCCTACACATCTAAAGTATGCCTATTTGGGAAATAAGCAGACTCTCTCAGTTATCATTTCAGCGGAATTGACTTCAAATCAAGAGGAGAGGCTGGATTGAATGCTAAGAGAGCCGAAGAAGGCTATTAAGTGGACTATCGCAGATATCCAAGGGATAAGTCCTTCCATATGCATGCACCGCATTTTGTTAAGGGAGGATGCAAAATCCACAAGGAAAGCTCAGTGTAGGCTGAATCCTCCAATAATGCAAGTTGCGAAGGAGGTGCTGAAGCTTCTCGATGTCGGGGTTATCTACCTAATTTTCGATAGTAAGTGGGTAAGTCCTATCCAAATAGTTCTAAAGAAGTCTGGAATCACCGTTGTGATAAAGTAGGGAGGCGAGTTGGTTCCCACCCCAGTGCAAACCGGGTGACAAGTATGTATCAATTATAGAAAGTTAAATTCTGTTACTCGTAAAGACCCCCTTCCTTTTATTTATCAGATGCTTGAGAGATTGGCTGGTTATGACTATTATTACTTTTTAGATGGCTTTTTAGGTTATCTTTAGATACCAATTGCACCAGAAAACTAGGAAAAGACCATGTTTACATGCCTATTCAGTATGTTTGCCTACTGAAGGATGCCATTCAGATTATGTAATGCACCTGTCACGTTCCAAAGGTGTATGGTAAGCATTTTTCTAAATATGTTGAGAAGATTATCGAGGTATTGATGGATGATTTTACTGTGTACGGATCTTCTTTTGATGAATGTCTTGAGAATCTTGCCATTATCTTGGAACGATGTATAGAAACTAACCTTGTGTTGAACTGGGAAAAATGTCATTTTATGATGGATCAAGGTATAGTTTTAGGTCATGTGATATCTACTAGGGTTATTAAAGTAAACAAGTCCAAAGTTGACCGTATTTCTTCTTTACCTTACCCCTCTACTGTGAGGGAAGTGTGTTCTTTTCTTAGGCATGCAGGTTTTTATCGAAGGTTCATTAAGGACTTTTCAAAGATAGTTGTACCGCTATGCAAGCTTCTTCAATAAGATGTCTCCTTTGAGTTCGAAAAAAAGTGCAAGGAAGCATTAAACAAATTTAAGGAGCTTCTGACATCCCCACTAGTGATTCAACTGCCAGATTGGAACCTCCCCTTTGAGAGCATGTGTGTGCGAGCGATTATACAATGTGGGTAGTTCTAGGACAAAGAGTAGGAAAAGCTTTCATGCTATCTACTATGCTTTAAAGACTCTAAACCAAGCTCAATTGAATTACTCCACTACTAAAAAAGAACTGTTATCTGTGGTTTTTGCTTTGGAAAATTTTCCATCATATTTGCTTAGTGCTAAAGTGATTGTTTATTCTAACCATACGACTTTACGATACTTGCTCACAAAGAAAGAAACAAAACTAAGGCTGATCAGATGGATTCTCCTCCTTCAAGAATTCAACTTGGAGATTAGAGATAAGAAGGGGGCAGAAAATGTGGTGGTAAACCATCTCAGCCGTTTGACAAAGGAAGAAGATGATATCCCTCTACAAGAAACCTTTCTAGATGAGCAATTATTTTTTGCCGATGCGACACTGCCATAGTATACAGACATTATCAATTTTTTAGTAACTAACGAATTACTTGTTGGTTTGTCAAAGGCTCAGAGGGATAAGTTACGGAGTGAAGCGAAGTATTACGTATAGGATGATTTATATCTTTAGAGACAGTGTGTAGATCAAGTTATCAGAAGGTATGTACCGGAAAATAAATCATCGTCAATTTTAACCTTCTACCATTCGTATGCTTGCAGAGGACATTTTGGAGTGAAAAGGACAGCTCACAAAGTTCTGAAGAGTGGCTCAACATTGTTTAAAGAAGTATATATCTTCTACAAATCTTATAATAGATGCCAACGATCAGGTAACCTGTCCCGTAAGGATCAATTGCCATAAACTCCTTTGCTTTTCTGTGAAATTTTTAACGTTTGAGGTAATGATTTTATGGGACCTTTCCCTCCGTCTTTTGACTTTATTTATATATTACTTGCTGTTGATTATGTTTCTAAATAGGTGGAAGCCAAATCCATTAGGACTAAGGATGCCAAAGTTGTTGCAGATTTTATTAAGGCTAACACTTTTTCTGGGTTTAGGATATCGAAAGCCATTGTTAGTGACAGAGGAACCCATTTCTATAACAAGGTGATGGAAGCAATGTTTAGAAAATATCACATCACACACAAAGTTTCTACTACTTACCATCCCCAAACCAACGGGCAAGCTAAAGTCTCAAATCAAGAAATCAAGTTAATCATGGAGAAAACCGTGCAACCTAATAGGAAGGATTGGAGTGTTAAACTGGAAGACACATTATGGGCATACAGGACGATTTACAAAACACCAATTGGAATGTCTCCGTATAGGCTAATGTTTGGGAAGCCATGTCATCTTCCTATGGAATTACAGTATAAGGCATATTGGGCTATTAAAAGATGTAACATGCAGTTGGATGATGCAGGAATGCATAGGAAGTTACAGCTTCAAGAGTTAGAAGAGATGAGGAATGAGTCATATCAAAATGCAATGATGTATAAGGAGAGGACGAAAGCTTTTCATGATAAGATGATTTCGAGGAAAAGATTCTTGGTGGGCCAAAAAGTGTTACTATATCATTCCAAACTCAAACTCTTTCCAGGTAAGTTACGTTCCCATTAGGTTGGTCCGTTTGTTATCACTCATGTCTTTTCTTTTGGTGTAGTGGAGATGCGGAGCCTTAAAACTGACATGACATTCAGAGTGAATGGTCATCGCTTGAAGCCGTATTATGAGGGCTTCCAAATGGAGGATTTGGAGGTGTTGATACTGGAGGATGTGACTAGTATCACTTGATGCATGCAACTGGAAGTCAAGCCAATGACGTTAAACAAAGACACTATTTGGGAGGCAACACGAGGGGAGTTAATTTCTATCTTTTACATTTTTGCATTTGCTATTTTTGTTAACTGCTCCATTTCTTGCATTTGATTTTACATTAATGACAATGTAAGTTTTAATGTTGGGGGTGGGGTATGCTAGTTTTTATACATGTTTTTGAGCTTAACTGTGGCTTCTTAGGTAATTTTTAAAATCAAATGAACAAAATCGAAAAAATTTTTGTTTTCTATTGCTTTTAAGATTATTTACACAAAATTAAAGCCTGAATTGACTAGAAAATTACATAGCAAAATTTGACATGTACTTTTGCTCTTGTGATTAGTTCATGTACATTATTCTTAGAAGAGCGGTGACTAGTGGTAGACAAAAACTAGTGAGGTTTTGAGCCATATTAGACTGACACATTCATATCAGTCTCACTATTTTATTTGTTATGAGTGACCTTCATGACATAGACATCCTTACTTTATATTGATTTTCTATTTGAGACCACATTTTTATCACATCCATCTTTATGAAAATGATTGGTCATTCTTTGTTTATTACGAGCCACATTAGCCAAGTAGCTTACCCAACTATGTGAATTTTCCTTTGCTAACCCATTTGAGCTTTATTATCCTTTTCTTTTGTATAAACCATTACATGCATATAACCAAATGACCTACCCAAGTCTTAAAGCTAATGGAGCATTTGTTAATTCTCAATGAATGTGATTGTACAAAAGCCTAAGTGTGAGAGCATGCATACATGTGGGTTGGTTATATTTGTTAAATTTTCATGTTATGAATACTATGTTGATGTAGCTTCTATCACTTCTACTTTTGTGGAAAAAAAGAAAGGAGGAAAAAGAAAAAAAGAGATAAAGAAAGAAAAAAAGTGAGTTTTAATAAAAAGTATCAAGGAGGCAATGCAATTGTTGTGAAAAGTTATTAATTAATAGTTTATCCTCCTTAAATTGTATTGGATGGGTGTTTGAGTGTATGGCTTATGAAGAGGATGTTATGTTGGATGGAGCATTTCATTTGTTCATATGGTTTATGATATGAGAGCTAAATTGAGTTGTGAAACATAATTGGTGCGTTAGTCATAACTGACGGTACCCAGTTGTGAATAAATGCTAACTTATGCGTTTGATTTTTCATTAAGTGTTACTTTTGCTTCACTAGCTTAATGGCTTTCAAACTACATTAACCAAAATGCATCCCACCTTACCTTAGCTCACATTACAACCCTAAAAAGTCCTTTGATTCATAATTATGCATGTGACTTTTAGTAGTGGAGAAATAAAATGATATGTAAAGTTATGGACTGTTGTGATCATGAATGGTGATTGGGTGTACCCATGGAAATATCTTGTTTAAAGACTTTTTGTCCAAGTCTACTTCTAGATTACTCAGTTTCTAAGAGTGGTGAATATTAATTGATCATGAGTATAAGCTTGAATGTTAAGTTTTTGCTATAGGTTTTGAAAGTAATTCATTTTTACTTAGAGTTATCTATTCTTAAGAAATATGGAAAATGAATAAAATTTTTGGTTTGTGATTTTGATTTGACGATTTGCCTGAGGACGATCAAAAGCTAAGTGTAGGAGAAGTTGATATGTGTTTAAATGTTGATTCATTTGATATACTACACTTAGTGATTAATAACTTAAAAATGCTTAGGATACTCACTCTAGCTCATATTTGATCTTAGGTACATTTCGAAAGTGAAAAAACTAAGTTGACCTGAAAGCATGTCCATTGAAGTCATCTTCTCTACTTCCATACTCTATTGATTCATGGAATATGAACAAAATGTTGTCAACATGACTCACTACCATCAAGAAAATTTCATAGCCATGCAACATGAGTAAATATTGTTATAAAGCAACTTATTCACGTTGAACCATGCAAGCTATCCCATGCAAGATTATTAACTCATATGAGACATAGCACACACCTGCTTCCATTCCACTTTTAACCTAGCATGTAAAGTATAAAGAAGACATATTATGTGAGACAAAAGGGGGCTAGAAATGTGAACTGAAAGAAACGAAAGGAGGGCTAGATGCATCATAAAACAGCTATCCATTTTATTCCATTTAACATAACTTTAAAATGGAACAACCGAAGGTGAGTGGAGGGCCACTCTAGTTGTGTGTTTGCTGGAAAAAAAAGAGAGAAATGTGAGTACATTGTGGGGGCTGCACTAAGTGTGTACTAGTCAGTTAAGAGTGAAGACGAGTGGAGAGAAAGCCAGCTGTCCATTTTGCTACATGAAAAGAAAATTTTTTCTTTTTAGAGAGCTAGAGAGGAGCATCAAGGTACACTTGTCCAATTTTGTTCTTATGGAAAACCTAGCTGCCTCATGAGCTAAAAAAAGAAGGGCTATGAAATAAGAGAAAAGAGGTGGAAGTGTTAGCTAGAGTATAGGCCTGAAGTGAGAATAAAACAATGGCCAGCTGAAAGAAGGGAGGAAAAACCGAAGCTCCCATTTTTATTGGAGTTTGAATATACATAAGTAGAGCTGGTATGTGAGAAAAATGTGAGTGGACGCTGCTTCATTTGAGTTTAAACGTAGGTAGGAGGGCTAAAGAAGGAACAAAAGAAATAAAGAGAGGGCTGGAAAATAGAAGAGAACTAAAGAGAAGAGAAGAGTTGCGGGAGAAGAGAGGATACGTGAATAGTAAGCATGGACCTTAAACTTATTATCCCATCAATGAATAGTGGACAGAGTGGCATGAGTAATTAATATAAGAGCTGCGTGAGAAGTGAGAAGCGAAGAGTTGTATGAATAATGTAACATCCCGTTACCCATGTTAAGGCTAGAATAGTAAATATGAGAGATTAGAAAATGCATTTCATGCTCATACATTATATGATATGCACATACACGTGAATATTGAATTTTTGCACATAAAAATAATTGTATATGCATTCATTAACATTTTTTAGGTATAATTGATTTATGAATGTAAATTTTGATCTGAATTGTGGTTTTTTCTGTATTGAAAATTGAATTGGTGTGTATAGGTATTGATTTTGAAATTTTGGTGAAATTTAGAAAATTTCTGAAAATTTGGGTATTTTTCTAAGAAAAATGTCAAGTGGTAGGACAATTGATAATTAGCAGTAGAAATTAATGTCAAATGACAGTGGAATTTTTTATATATGACTTTGGGATTTAATGACTTATGTCATTAAAAGTTGTAGACAATTGGAATAGAAATTGGAGTGAAATGGACTAAGTAATTAAGTGATAATAGGTAGCTTAATTAGAAGACGTGTGGATTGATTCTTTACATGACAAGTGGCAAAAAGTTACCAC
Source organism: Erythroxylum baracoense (assembly GCA_025629805.1). Classification (NCBI taxonomy): domain Eukaryota; kingdom Viridiplantae; phylum Streptophyta; class Magnoliopsida; order Malpighiales; family Erythroxylaceae; genus Erythroxylum; species Erythroxylum baracoense. The sequence goes on along the minus strand of JAOTAY010023719.1, from coordinate 647 downwards.
ACCACTTACTGACCCACGATTTTATTAAGTGAAAGACCTATTCACTTGCTAATTTTGTTGGCTTCTCTCCACCTATGTTCTTCATCTTCTTTATTCTTTTCTCCATCCACGATACTCACTTCTCACCCCAGTCTCTAAAATCTAAACTAACCCACCCTAGAAAGGTTGATGATTGTGAGCATGAAGGAAAGCTAGGGTTTCTTGGAGATTTTTGAAGAGCTTGAAGTTAAAAAAGTAAGTACCATGTTATTGCTCTTTATGGTTGTTAAATGAAACTTATTAATGATAGATTAGGGTTAAATGAGGATGGGTATGTGCTAAAACGTGGATGACAAAATGAATGTATAAGTGTCTTGCTTTTATATTTATATGATTATTATTAACTCATAAGTTGATGTAGAGATGATTTTGATATTTAAAGAGCATTAAAATGATGTAGGACAGAAGTGCAGAAATTTGATTTATAAATGAATGTCTTATGTTCTGTTTTCATTGTATACAACGTGTATCTCTTAGGTGGTTTTAGAAATGAAACAAAAATGAGTTTAGAGAAAAGGAAAGGGAGTTATATGATGTCTTGAAATGAGGTGAATTAAAATGACAAATTAGAAGAGAAATGAAGGTGTTAATGAAGTTGAAAATGTGCA
>JAOTAY010023695.1:0-29800 GCA_025629805.1 Erythroxylum baracoense | reverse complement strand
GGCTACTTTGCGATCAAAATATCCCCTATTCATGCCTGAAATAGAAAGATAATTATAATAGATTGTGATAATCGATCATAGGATTGAAAACTTGACCAAGTAGATATTGCTGTAAGAATGGTATAAAGCCATAATGTTTTAATTTTTTACATAAATCAATAATATCAATTGAGTTTAAACAGATAAGATTAACTAATAACATGAATAAACATGGTTGAATATAAACAATAAGCTTGTGTAATTATTAACTATATTATTATTATTATTATTATTATTATTATTATTATTATTATTATTATCATCATCATCATCATCATCATCAAAAATTCCATATTATTATTAATTTTCTCCTTATTATTATAGAATTTATTCTTGTTATTAATATTTATGATTATTATTAATTTCCTACTTATTATTATTCTAATTATTATAAATTAAATTAATTATTGATATTAAATTCCTTTATTATTATTACTATTATTATTGTTATTATTATTATTAAAAATTTTCCTTATTATTATCATTTTTCTTTTTATTATTATAAAATTTATTATTCTTATTCTTATTAATTATTATCATTATTATTAATCTTGTACTTATTATTATTCTTATTATTAATAATTATATTTATTATTATTATTAAATTTCTTAATTATACTTATATTTATTATTATTGTTAATATAATCATAATTATTATATTTATTATTGCATATTATTATTAATTATTAATATTATTAATTTTTCCCTATTGTTATTGTTTTTATTATTAATTTGATCATTGTATTTATTATTATAATAAATTCCTTAATTATATTTATTATTATCAATATTAAATTTCTTGTTGTTATTAATTTTTGTTAATTATAATTAAATGAACTATAATTAATTTTATTATTCTTATTAATATTAATTATTAATTTTATTAATTTTCTTCCTATTGTTATTGTTATTAAATATCGTTTGACTATTATTATTATAATAATAATAAATTCCTTAATTATATTTATTATTATCAATATTAAATTTCTTATTATTATTAATTTTTGATTATAATTAAATGTATTATAATTAAATTTATATTCTTATTAATATTAATTATTATTAATAATTTTGTACTAATTATGACTCTTATGATTATTCATTTTATTAATTATTTTTTAATTCTGGTTAATAATATAAATTATTATTAGAATCAATGACATCATTCTCATACACTAAACACAACAAATGTCAAGTTAGGCTAATCATTATTACTTATCTCGTACCCACAAATTTAAACTAGATGGTATTATTAACGCACTACTACTGAAATCAATGACATAAAAGGAGAAAAATCAACATGATTTGTAACTTAATATGTTATTTAAAATGAGTAATATATCAATTCCAACTAATTAATCTACAAATAATTATGTGATCGTTTAACAATAAAATATAAAATGTCAAATGCAAAAATATCACAAATATCTAATATAAAAAATAACATATTTATTAGAAACAAACATTACATATATTAAAAAACATAGGTTATGAAATAATAAACCTTGAAGAAGAGCAAAGAATGTCGGTAGACCTGCTGTTGAAGAAGAACAAAAAATGCTAGTTGATTCATTGACAAACTAGCAAAATCAGAGCAACACCAACCAAAAGAGGAAGCAACACCAACTACAAAATGAAGAATCACCAAGCAGAGGAATCAGAAAATGAAGAAGCACTAAGCAGAGGATGAAGAAGCACGAAGAGCCTACATAAAATGTTGGCTCTTCTGTACTTCTGCCTTATATGGCAGTAGAGGAATCACCCCGCCATTGTGAATGGCGGGGTGAAAGAGAACCAGCATTATTGCTGGCTCTCGCTGCAGGGGGTAGAAAAGGCTGCATCGGTGGTGCAGCCTTTTCCACCCCGCGATTAAGAATGGCGGGGTGGCCTGAAGATGGCGGGATGGCCACGTGGTAAAGCCATCCCGCCATCCTGCATGGCAGGATAGACACGTGTTCCACCCCGCCAACGGCCATGGCGGTTTGGGTTACACGTCCCTCCATGTATGCCACCCCACCAACGGCGATGACAGGTTAGTTTACACCCCGCCAAATCTGACGGCGGAGTGTCCTACATCCATCCAACCCAACTTTTTTTTCCCCCACTTCACGAACTGAATTATTTTGTTATCACAGGCAGATAATTTAACCGGATGATTGGGACCCAAAAGATACGCCAACCCACATAGGTGTCAACCTGGACTCAATGAATTATGTTGCTACCACGAATTTGGTCCATCAATGGCATGTCGAATGGAAGAAGAGCCGATGCTTGGCTTGTTTACAGGTCGTGTACAAAAATTTCAAGCGTTAGTCTGACACTGACTAGCGGAAGTACACAGTTGATTTAAGGGAGAAGTTGGGGGCTAAAGTTGGCTTTTCAGCAGCCACTGTTCCAGATTTAATCGAGTTCCATGTAATTCGCTGCTAGGATCTGAGCTTAAACTCGAAACTTCCTGGTGATGTTACCACCAGACTAGTTCGCTAGCCCAAGTAAATAATTGTGACATTGTTTTTAGTTTGGGGTTTCGTCTGGTTCTTCTGTTGATTACGAGGACGTAGTTGTTGAGAAAGGGATTTGATTCACGCATATATCAAAACAAAGAATTAAATATTTTTATTTGATTTTCTGACAATTAAAATTATTTTAAATTCTATAAAAATGATTAATATATAAATATAGTGAGTATAAATATAAATCGTACATTATTACAAAACTTATCTTCTCCTCTAATTCTTTTTGAACCAAATTTTCAAACCAATTAATTATAATTATTATAGTCACACAATTGTCAAATTTCTAACCGTAACTATAAGAATTAGTTGAGAGAATTATACAAGTAGTGCAAAGAAAATTAACCAAGAAGGGTTAACTATTTAAAAGTCTGCGTCTAATTCATAATAGATTTGGAGTCTTTGATAATTTAATTGAACTATAATTTTAAATTTCTAACTTTAATAAAAATTTATTAGAATTATAATTAATTATAATTAAACATCAGTTTAATCCATATAAGATCTAATATCCCACATTAGTCATTATTTATTAAACATCTTATATTGAACTTTTATATTTTCTTAAAATGTATAATTAAGTCTAACTTGATTAAATTATCGTTTTCTCTCGTCAAGTATTCTTCTATGTATGATTTATTAAGTTTCTAAATATGTTGGTAATAGATATAAATCATAAACTTTAATTATATTTAGGATTAGATAAATTAAACTCCTTTAATTTATCTTTAATTATTTAATTAAATAATTTATATCTATATATCAAGATTAACATGTAGAAATGCATCATGACCACCTAAATATTATAAATGTCAAATTTGTTTTAACTTTCCTTTTTATGCATGATTTTTCATATAATTTAATGATTTTATTGCATAATGTTTCGATTAGAAATAAAGGATAAAATTAATATCTTCCCTTTTTTAGTCCAATCATTTTAGTTTTCATATTAGTAATTGATTTTATTAATGACATTTAAAACTATTTTCAAAGTGTTATCACCTTAGACAAGAACTTTTCAAATTAATACTAATCGATAATAATAGAACAATGTTTTGATTACTTTAAGGTGATAAATTTTATATTGATCACTTAATTAGCTTTAAAGAATAGGATATGCACAAGTAATATCAAAAAACATGTTATTTATAAGTTATTTAAGAATAGGATATGCACAAGTAATATCAAAAAACAATATTTTCATAAACATACAAATTATATTTCAAGTTAATTTAATAAACCTTTTTTCTAATAATCAAAATATTGCCAATATGAGACTGTAAAGTCAACAAATGCTTCTATTTATAAATTATAAAACTTTTTGGACTTCGAATTAGGCTGAAGCTTCATAATTCAACTCATCCCAAAGCCAAATACTAACTACAGTAAAAAATAATATTATTTTACTTTTTAACAAAATATTTCGTTAATAATAAAAGATATTTAAGACAAAGAGTCTAAGGTTACAATTGGATAAAATTATGCCTAATAGCTAAATCCTTTAGAAATCGTGTGCTTAAGTTAAGGTTCCTGAAGCTTTATTTATAGAATCAACCTCCTTAACTTTTCTTTTCACTTCCAATATGGTGTTGAAAACCTAATTGGTTTTAGAATATTTAATATTTTTAAAAGGGTTAAACTTTGAGGCCTAACCCAATCCAATTAGTTTTATTAAATTCAAGACTAATTGAGCTTGAAATCGTTTCAAGTTATTGGGGTCCAATTAGGCTTTAGGCTGCTCAATACCCAAGTGAGCTCAAGCTTTTGGTTGGGTTAAGCTTTAAAATTATTTCCAGTCCAAAGCCGGAGTGTAGAGGGCCCAAGTTCAACTCGATCTATTATCCTTCCTAGTTTTAATAGTACAATAATTAGGAATAATTTAGAGATAATACTTAAATGTAATATGAATATTATAATTATAATTTTATTATCATTTCGTTTACAACGCACATTTATCTTTTGAACTTTATCCTACACTCCAATTAATTAAACAAATATGTATAAGATAAATAATGTCTTTATAATTATATCACAAAAATTATAATTAATCGATTGACTATGAGACATAAACTAACAATTTCTTATTTACATTAAGCTAATCGCGTATGTATCATATACTATATCTCTAAGAATCATGCTTCTGCTAAAATAGTAATATATTGAGAGAACTTTATAAAATTCTCAATAGTAGCACTTAACTTAAAAACTTGCAACTTTCAATTCAATTACTTATTATAATTAAGGAAATTTGCCTAAATACATGCTTAGATCTTTGATGATACTTTAAATCCTTTTACACACCTAATGACTCAAATATTCTGCACTACATTATTGTTTTAATAATACAAGAAACTATAACAATTTTATTAAGGACTTTTTGATTCAAATAATTATTTTCATTTAATAAAAATATATTATAAATTAAATTTAAGTGTTTTCAATGGGTCGGCCTAGGCTCAGACCGATTTGAGACTTAATTAATTTAAGTAAAATAACATTTTTTTGTTTAGAATAGTTGGATCTCATGCTTAGACCCAATTAAAAAAATTGTTATTTTATAATTTTAATTTTAAAAAAAAGATTTTTTAAAAATAACGAAGACTGGCCTATGCTATCCTTATGCTTCGAGCAACTTGGACCTGGCCAATTGCCAACCTTTTCACCGTAATAAGCAGCAATTGTTGAAAATAATTGATTGGACAAGTAATTCTTGATTCCACATCAAAAGTGAACTTGTAATATTTAAGATAGTCTTAGTTACATTATTTATGTCCTTTGGAAACAAAGAAAAACCGAATCTTTACTGATGAGAAATAAGAAATACAAACATTTAGTCAAAGAACTTCACCGGATTAAGGAAATTATCACCAGAAAGATTAACACAGACATTAGTGAAGACGTGACAATCTAGGAGCTCCTTTTTTCTTAGCTTTCCCTAGTGAAGACATGACAATCTAGTTGGCTTTGGTTCACACCTGTTTAGATGATTTTGCAATACATTTCAGTTCTTTTAAAGGTACACACACACACTATAATTTATTTATTTAATATTTTAATTTAAAAAATAAAATCCCTGGGTTTTCTCCTTTGTTTTTATTAACAGATAGCCTTAACCAATCAATTTTGTTTGTTAACTTAGTCAGCAAGGATAGAAACTCTTATAATTAAAGATAGAAATACTAGAAGTTTTGTATTTGGACCATAGCGAGGCCGACCATGATGATTCCATTCACCTACTATGATTAGCTGTTGTACTGTGTCCTATGCAGATAAAATTTTCTTCTCAGCATTTGATGCAATCATTGAAACAACAGGGAAGAAAGTAAGATGCGTATAAATATACTTTCAATTTGAAATTCCAGAAATGGATGGTGTTGGCTACTGTAATAGGCCAAGAACAACAGTTGAGGTAACAAATTGGAATATTCTTGTAAAACGTTGAGTCAATACGATTAGGGTCCCATGTAACCAAAAAAGAAACATAACAGTGATGACTTTTCGACTTAGGAAACTAATTTGGCAACAAAGAATGAGACAACTGAAGGTTAACCACTATCCTACGCTGACGGAAACTCCAAATCCGTTAACGAAAATTATTCAGAGACTAAATTGCTTTCAAATCTTTTCTGTTTCTAATTCTCCTTCAACCTACTTAGGTACCTAGTTTAGAGTAGTATCTTTGAATGATGACTAAGTGCAAACAAAGTCTTCATAGGACTTGATATCTTTTATGGGAAAAGTCTTCAGGACAAAGATGTTCCAATTTATAATGTTTTTTTTTTATTGAAATCCTAGCAGGAAGGATAATCTATAACAGGTACCCTATGTAAATTACCGCAGGAAAGTCATTTTGCTTGTAATTACAGGAAAACAAGACCTGCAGTTGCCGACTTGCTTATGTCAACCATGAAAGTTCACAGCCACCATAGTTCGAGCTCTGAATCTCCCAGGAGTTTGTTGTCATGCACGATCCGTATCATGATCTTGTACGTTCTCGCTATCACAGTCAAAACATCAAAAGAAGTCATCACCTTCACTTTTCCAACGTTCAGCCCAGGTATGCCAGACATAAAACTCGAAGGAGATGCTTCTGTGTCGTACCCTGTCATTGAACTCACCAGAAACATAGAAGATGTGAATGACACGGGTAGTATTGGTCGAGTCACTTATAGTAAACCACTGCACCTTTGGGACAAGGCCTCTGGAGAGCTGGCTGACTTCACCACTCACTTCTCTTGCGCTATCAATGGTCTTGGAAATGAAACAAAAGCTGATGGATTGGCTTTTTTTCTTGTCCCCTTTGGTTCTCACATTCCTCCTATGGCAGGTGGAGGCAATCTTGGCCTTTATTCGCTGTCTTCACAGGTTCAATTCGTAGCAGTCGAGCTTGACACATTTCCAAATTCTTGGGACCCTAAAGACAATGAGGAGCATATAGGTATTGATCTAAACTCAATGACTTCTGTCAGGACAGTGAATTGGTCCGTAAATAATGTAGCTAATGGTGGCAGAATTGGGGTTTGGATTTATTACAACTCGAGTACGAAAAACTTGAGCGTTTCTGTGGCTAATGGAGATCGAAAGAGCTTTCCGGATATATATTTGTATAACCTTAGTTATGTAGTAGACTTGAGAGATTATTTACCAGAATGGGTCACATTTGGATTCACATCAGCCACCTCCAAGAATGTCTTCGAGAGAAATCAAATTTACTTTTGGAACTTCAACTCCAGCTTACACTTGCCAGAAACTCATGAGATTCCATGGTTTGTTTGGTTCATTATTAGTGTCCTGGTTACGGTTTTGTTCTTGGGAGGGTTTTGGTATTGGAGAGTACGAAGAGCAGAAGATAAGTTTGAAGAGGAGACCGCAGCGAGGAGATTTACATACGAGAAACTGATCGCTGCCACCAATAATTTTGAGCTTGAAATTGGGAAAGGAGGATTTGGAAACGTTTACAAAGGCTTCTTGATCGATAGCAGCACCAGCGTTGCTGTCAAAAGAATAGCTTCCAACTCTCAAACACAGGGTTTCAAAGAGTATGCATCAGAAGTAAAAACCATTAGCCGTTTGAGACATGTGAATTTAGTCCAATTGATTGGTTGGTGTCGTAAAAGGCAAGGCTGGTGCTGGAGCAAGCAAGAAGTGCTACTTCTTGTATACGAGTTTATGCCAAATAAGAGTCTGGACTTGCATCTTTTTAGTGAAAGGTGCCAATTGATATGGGAAAAGAGGTATAGCATAGCTTTGGGTCTGGCCTCAGCATTGCTTTACATGCAAGAAGAATGTGATCCTTACGTGATACATCGTGATATCAAGTCAGCTAATGTTTTGCTAGACTCCGATTTCCGTGCAAAGCTTAGTGATTTCGGGCTGGCAAGGCTAGTGGACCGAGGGCAGGGTCCGCGGACCACAATGTTGCTTGGGACAGCAGGGGTATGCAGCTCCAGAATATATTGCGAGTGGCAAAGGCAGTAAGCAATCAGATATTTATAGCTTTGGAGTGGTCGCCTTGGAAATAGCATGTGGAAAGCCTGCTATAACTATACAAAATCCTGGAGACGGGACTGATCGGGAAGTGAAATTGGTGAAATGGGTTTGGGAACATTATGGAAATGACAACATTCTTGCTGCAGCCGATCCACGTTTGGAGACGTATAATGAGGAAGACCTGCGAAGATTGCTCGTCGTTGGGCTTGCTTGTGCTAATCCAATTGATTTTGACCGCCCTTGCATAAGGGATGCCATCGATATGCTAAACTTCAAAGCTTCATTGCCTGTATTGCCAGCACAGATGCCAGTACCTACACATATCGCTGCTCATATGGTCAACATGTTTGCCTAGCCTAATCTTCAGGTCAGGGCACTAGTTCTTCCGTAAAAGGCAAACCAGCTATTTTATGTAACAACTTTGCAACGATCCCATACATTCATGTATGTTCTACAAGCTGTTCTCCCCAAAAGCATGCCCTTTTATTTTGCAATCTTTCTTCCACCTACTTCTAGCTCCAACATACTCTGTACAGTCAATTAATACCTGAGCAATGGATATCAAGAAATTCAACGGATTGAATGATTTCGCTATGTGGAAGGTGAAGATGAAGGTTCTTTTTGTTTAACAGGAATGTGGAATAATGTTGGAAAGAGAAGAAAATTTACGAGAAAATTTGGGAGCACCAAAGAAGGAAGGGATTCTGACAAAGGCAAGTATCATAATACTATTAAGTTTGGGAAACGAGATTCTGAGAGAGGTGATTGATGTAAACCTTGGGGATGACATAATGTACACAAATGAAATATCACATTCGTAATTTTAATCGAACCATCTTGGATTTACAAGGTCTTAAGAGTTAAAACGGAGGATGTCATAATACTTTTGTTTTCCTTGCCTAATTCATATGAAATGTTGTTGATACTATGATGTATGATAGAGAGATTATTTGTGTTATATATGAATATGAATCAAATTTGAGTCTAGCTGTTAATTGAGGTAGGAATAAAGAAATGGATACTAGAAAAACGGAATAACTTATAATCTAAATCAAAGGCTAAAGTTATTGGATAGTTTAAATGTAAAGAAAAAGGGCATTTTAAAAGGGACTATCCATAGTGAGACATGAAAATGAGAAAAAGGAAATAAATAAAAAAATGTGTTGACATAGGCTAGGAGAGTTATGATGAAGAGGATGAAAGCAATGATATTTTCATTTTGAATAATTATTATTTTGCAAATTAGCAGGTAACAGACACTAGCATGTCTTATCATATAAATCTCAATAAAGATCAGTTATATTCTTTTAAAATATAAAATAGTATTGTCATATTGAGGTGATGATGGAGAACATACTATCAAAGGCAGTAATTCAATGCAAATAAAAATACATGATAAATTATTATAATATAGTATAACTAGTATGTTCCGAGGCTTAAGAGAAATCTAATTTCTATGGTTTCTCTTAATAGTCAAGGATATAAGTTTTATAATGATAATGGATGATATTTCTATAATTTACGTGTTATTTAGGATTAAATTACTTTGTGTTGGGCACTTATATATATATATACTTAAACATAGTATTTGTAACTTTTATAATTCGTTGTCCAAGCAAACTGAAGGAAAAAAACCATTATATTTCTGTCTCTTTACATCAAAACTAAACCTTAGTTTAGTAATTGGAAATTGCTCATTAATCCAATTTGAATCAAAGCGGGTTTACTAATTTTTTTGAGGTGAATTCAAAATTGTTCGAATTGTATATATTATAATGTTTTCCCATTTTAGTTCTTTGTCTTGTAGGTGATGATTTTGAGGAGAAAATATGAAATTTAGTGTAATTTTCTCTATACTTATTGAAAATCCGAAAGGATATAGTTCCACAAAATTCTAGTTCAATCATAGTTGCTTTGAACTGCATATGTGGTTGCTTGATATAAAGTAAATGTGTCAATAACTGTAAATTTTCTAGCAAAAATGAAAACAAAAAAAATTAGACGTGAAATAAACAAATCAACACTCGAGATTGGGTAACGAAGTTCGGCACATCTTGCCTATGTCTACGGGGCCTTCACCCAGCTTAATCACTTTCACCAAGGAACAATAATAGTTTTACTTAAGGCATTTTAGAGCCGACTCACCCATCCTTTGACACTATCCCTTGTCCTCACATCCCGTGAAAGTAAATCACACCCAATAACACGACTATCTCGTGCTAACCTCAACAGAGAATTTTCACAACAATGTTTGACAATAAAGATAAGAATTAAATAACTTGAGTGATTTAAACAATAAAAACATAAACAATGACAACACTTGAGATAGAAAACAAATCCCCTAACAATGCAGCTTTGTTAATGAAAGAATAGGAAGTTATCCACCAAGAAATATGCTGTGAAGCTTCGATATTGTCACTGAAATATCATGAAAACTTAACAAAACAACAAACTTTTCATCATCGAAATGTTAAATTGATGGAGCTACAAAAAAAAACTACTAGAGATTTTCATATAGAGTCAACAATTTGGACAACCCAGAAAATCACATAACCTAGGGGAAAATGTAGCTGTCAAATTTGGATAGATTCCCCATAAAATTAGCTGCCAAAGATAACCCAGGATACCAAAAAATATATCTACCAATTCATAATGTGCTTATCGTTGTTCCACCCAACAACAACAACAATACAGCCTTAAAATTCACGCAATAGGTAGGGAAAATACAGTTGTCCAATATAAATGAAAATGCAAAAAATCTCCAGCTGGCTTAGATGGATAAGATTATCGAAATAGGCTATAAAAAAGAGTCTAAAAATCACAAAAAATCTATATCTTATCTTAATCAAGATATGGTTATTTTTATTCCAATTAAATCCTATCATAACTAGGATTTTATTCCAAATAAACCTCATCTTCAAAGAATTCCACATAAGGTAAAATACTTGTCATAATGAAATTTCACAAATAACCGAAAGTGTCCAATTACAAATAATGCCCAAAATATTTTAAAACATATCTTAAAAATCTCCCCTTTTTTGGCATTATTTGTCACATATCAAATCTTCCCCTTAAGAAGCTAATTGGACTCATGAATCACTTCTACATAACATATAAGAACTACCCCTTAATCAAATATCGAGTTCCAAATAACTTCCGATCAACAATAACAACAAGTTCATCAAATTCATATAAGCAATTGGAAAATATCCAAAAAAAATCCAAAGTTAACAAAAAAAACAACCATAGCCACTACATCATCCATTCTCTTCCTTGGGACAAAAAAATTTCAAAAAGAATAGCTAAGAATCAGTCAAGCGATGAAGAACCCTCTGTTTTAGTTAACATAGTGCATCTAACCCCTTTTGAAAAACACCCTCAATCCTATCAATTTCAAGAAACAAAGCAGCTTCCAAATTGATAGATGATGTAGTTGAAGGTTCCCAGATGATGTATAAGGCAAGTCGATCACTTGAGCTTGCTTGTTCACCTTTAATATCTGAGGCGAATTGTTCAGTAATATCATAGGCTCAAGAATACTCGAAGATGTCTGAAAAACATCATTCACATACGAAAATTGTGTAATCAGACATGGAAAATATAGTAGAGATTACGGCTTGCTACCAATCGCTATCACTGCTTCAATAATGATTCTTTCCAAATTGAAGTTTACCCTGGTACTAATGGCATAAACTAACTTAGTGCAACAGCCCCTATACAGAAACCTACAATTACCCACACACATGGCACCTAAAATTCCTATACATACATTCATGGCATATAATTTTATTCAATATTGTATATTTACATGTTACAAAATTTCATATCCTTTAACAATATCATTTAAAAGTAGTATTACATCATTACCTTAACATGGTAATTCAAAAGAGATATTACACACAACTTAAATTCTTAATTACAAACTGTTAAGAAACTACAATTTCCTTCATTATATATACAACCATTCTTTAATCAAAACACATATCCAAAGGTACTTTTACTTCTAGCTATTGCCCTTTGTCCCTACAAATGTTCCCTGTATCTCACTTCTATGACCTGGACCTAACACCCCTACTAAGCTTGAAAACTTAGAGGGGAAAACACTTATTTTGGATGAACACTCACAGTAGTCATCTGCCAAGTACACATATTCAGAAATATCACAACTGACATACTATAAATTCACATTCATAAACCAAACATTGATATTCAACGCTCATGCAAACAATGATGGCATATTTAATCAAAGTACATAATGCAAATATGCTTCAACATATTATCCATATATTGAAAATGCACATTTATAAGCTAAATATTGATATTCAACACTCATTGTTACAAATTATCAATACAAAGTTACAAGTCATTGACAAGGGAACTCACACACACCAAACCCTCTGCCTTCTCTCTTCCTTTTAATTTCCTGCCCATTTTGAAATACCACACATACCCTTCTCTTTGTCTTCTTTCTGCGTAACGGTAAGATTCTTGGCTAAGGGTGTTCTGGTCTTTCAGCCCTCATTGGCGATTGGCGACTCTGGTCTCCTCGCTGCTGAGTTCCTCGTCCATGGGTGAGTCTTCTTCAACAACAGGGGATTTTTCGCCTCTATCCCGCATGAAAAAATGGAAAGAGGTGGGGGAACCTTCTGAGCAACGGCGTCCGCTACAAATTAGCAGAGCCTGGTAACATCGGATTCAATCTCAGTCCCATCGAGGTAAACTCAAATACTATCTGAATATGCTGAAAGATGGGATCGTGTCTCCTCCTCTGGAGTTATTACAAGCTCGAGCTCACGCATGGTCACAAACATTGGTTGGCTTCTTTTGGTCTAAACAAGTGGCGTTTCCGTTAGTAAATGCCTGGGCTCAGGCGTGATGGGATAAAAGGGGCTTAGAGAAAGTCATGCTCAAAGAAGATGGGACGCTACTGTTTAAATTTTTTTAGTCTTCGAGTTTGTCTAAGATTATGGAGCAAGGTCCATGGCATATTGGGGATTAGCCATTGTTTCTTCAACAATGGAAACTAGGACTGGATGTTGACAGAGGCGCCATTGCAAGCATACCGTTATGGGTTCAGTTCCATGGGCTCCCGATGGAATATTGGACAATGGAAGGGTTGAGCCACCTAGCTAGTGCATTGGGTAAACCGCTCTATATAGATACTCAAACTGTGACAATGGATCGTATCGGTTATGCAAAAATCTGCATTGAGGTGCCTAAGAACGTGTCTCTCCCTAACCAGTTACCAATTCTTCGCTTAAGTGAGCATGGTGAGCTGATTCAAGATGAAATTAAGCTTACTTATCCTTGGAAACCGATAGCGATGCGGCAGAAGTGGGTGGCTACAGGTCGTACTCTCCAGTCTGGTTGGCAGGAAGACTTGGTGAGAATGGAGCATGCTGGACAAGTATAGGAGCAAAGCACTAAGCAGGCCACATTACCTTCTCACCCATATAGAACTGATGTTGGGTCACCAGTGAGGACACTTGAACGTGTACAGATTATACACTCTGTTTCAGGAGCTACGGATACAGAGAATGGCCAGCCTCAGGATAGATTGCCAGAGGAATGTAACTCGATTGGTTTCGGAGCTGTAGGTGATGTGACACAGGTATATGGACTACAAACAGCCTCTGGTAGTGGTGGTAGTCGAGAAGAGGCCAGGATTGCACCTAATCAACACAATCTGATGCTTAAGGGGGCAGAGACATCACCCAGTCACAGGGCAAGAAGTAACGTGGACCCTGTGGAAGGGGAGCTAAAAGAGACGAGTCAGTCAGTGGCTAAAGATTCAGATTTCGATCAGGACAAAGGGAGGTTAGTCAAGTATCAATCGGAGGAGGAAAAAAATCAAATGGGAAAAAGAAAATTAAGAAGAAGAAACATAAAGGGACCATTTCCCCAGAATGTCTCTTTTAAATGACGATTCTTATATGGAACACAAGGGGTCTTAATGACCCTCACAAGCAACAAATGATCAAGACAGTCGTTACTGAGAAAAAACCTTTTTTGGTAGGGCTACAAGAAACTAAAATAAAAAGTGGGGTTGTTCCGAAGGTAAAGGAAAATTTGGGATCTCGGTGGGATTTTATAACCAATCACACAATGCACTATAATCGCATAATTATGTGCTGGTATGACACAACTGTAGTGGACATTCATGTGGTCAAAATGGGAGGCTAGTACATCCATTTATGCTGCTGGATAGTAGGACAGATGTAGTTAGAGGTCACAGAAGTTTATGCCTCCAATTTTTCTTTTCAAAGGGTTGTACTATGGGAAGAGTTGACAAAGCTATCTGGCAATATGCAAACATCTTGGGTGGTACTTGGAGATTTTAATTGTTGTTTAAGGGCTGACGAAGTGGAAGGCGGTACAGGTTTTCATTCCAGTTCTGGTACTAAACTTTCATAACTCCTCCTCAATACGGAACTGGTGCATCTTTGTGGGTTGGGCAGACTCTACACTTAGGAAAATAAACAAAAAGGATCGAGGTTTATGAGGAAAAAACTTGATAAAGCAATGGTAAACTATAACTAGCTTAGATCTCATCCAATGGCTTCAGTGGTGTATGGAGAACCCCTCTTATCTGATCATTTACCTGTACTAATCCAACATTTGAGTGAGGGAGTAAAGGGTGGGGCTCTGTTTCGATTCTTCAATGGCTTACTTAAATTGGATGGGTTTATGGACATGCTGTAACTTGTTTGGAACACAAATATTTCTGGCCATAAAGAGTTTCAGCTTATGAAAAAGTTGAGGTTAGCGAAGAGAGCTATTAAAGAGTTTAGCAAGACCAGAACAAGTGATAGTGAGGCACTGGGCATCTCATTGTAGGATATCCAACAACGCTGTTATGAAGATCCATCCAATGCTCAGTTGAGACTACGGGAGGAGACAATCTTGAAACAATATCAGGAGGCTTTACAACTACAAAAAGACATCATCAGGCAAAAAGCACGACAAACGTGGCTCAATGAAGGAGACATAAATACTCAATTTTTTTATGCTTTAATGCTAGCTAGAAGGAACCTAATACTATCATCGAGTTGAGGGATGAGATGGATCACACAATTCATTCCCACCTGAAGCTAGTTGCACACATCCGTGACTTCTACATGCAATTAATGAGGAGACCGGAAGAGACTCAGACGGGATTTGGCGTTAAGGATGTGTTGCGATGTTTCCCCAGTCCAGAAATTATTGAGATGCTCACAGCCCCTTTCACAGCGCAACAAATTCAGGAAGTAGTTTTCTGACTACACAGCTCTAAAGCACCGGGACCTGATGGGTTCATAGCTGGATTCTTTCAACGGACTTGGGACATTACAGGAGCTCTACTCACAGATGTTGTATTGGAGTTCTTTGACCGAGGCATATTGCTGAAGGAGATTAATCATACCTATGTATGCTTAATTCCAAAGAAGTTGAGACCAGACCAAGTTACGAATTTCCGACCTATTTCATGTTGCACGATGATTTATAAGATTATTGCAAGTTTATTGGCTGGCCGTTTAAAAAAGGTTTTGAATCAAGTTGTTTCGAAGACACAGGGCACTTTTCTACCATCCCGAAACATAAGGGATAATATATTGTTAGTACAGGAACTGATGGGGGAGTATCACATTGGGAAAAAGATAAAGAGTTGTGCAATGAAGATTGACTTATACAAAGCTTATGACACGTTTAGATGGGGATTTTTGGATGAATGTCTAGAAGCTATCGGGATACCTACGAGGTTCTGAATGTGGTTACAACAATTCATCTAGACGACCACCATGAGTGTCTTAGTTAATGGCACTCCCTCATTGCCTTTCAATAACATTAGAGGGATTAGGCTCTTTCCTCTTACCTTTTCATTTTAGCGATGAAGGGGCTTTCTCGATTACTCTCACAACTGGTAGAGTGTAATGGACAGTTCCAGTTTCACTATTGATAGAGAGAGCTCAAGTTGACTTACTTGCTCTATGCGGATGGCGTAATAGTCTTATGCGAAGCTGATCCCCAGGTAATTTTGATTTTATTGAGTGGGTTGGCTACTTTCTCAGCGTGGTTAGGAATGGAGATGAATTTGCTGAAGAGTGGGGTTTACGTGTTGGCTAATGTGCGAAATCTAGGATGGGTGGCCGAGTTGGTGCGCTGCTCTTTACAAGATACTCCATTTCGATATTTGGGAGTTCCCATCATATCAAGAAAACCCAAATTTTCTGATTTTCAGCCTTTATTGGAGAAATTGAAGGCCAAAATATGTGTGTGGCAAAACTGTTTTCTTTCCATTGCAGCGAGAGTTACACTCATCATGTCGGTGTTGAATAGCATGCACATCCATTGGGCAGCTCATGTGGTCCTCCCCAAGAAGGTGATCAAAGAAATGGAGCATATATTGAAATCATTTTTGTGGACCGGGAAACATGACAATAGCAAGGGAGCCAAGGTTAAATGGAGTGAGATTATGACACCGAAGAAATAAGGAGGTCTTGGTATCATATCGATTACACAAATGCAACGGGTATTGCTAATGAAGAGAATTTGGAGATTTTTTATGGACAAAGAAGAGTTGTGGGTAAAGTGGATTCAACGCTATCGGTTGAGTGGTCATAGCTTTTGGCAACTTAGTAGACATAGAGACCACTCTTAGATTTTCAAGCATATGATGCAATTACGGGAGACGATTTATCCTATAATAAAGGTAAGGGTGGGGAATGGTGAAGAGGTCAAGTTTAGGTTTGACAATTGGTCCATGTGCAGCCCTTTATAGGAATGTGCTGACTTGCTCCCTCTTCGTAATCAGATTCCAATGGAGGCAACAATGAGCTGGATTAGTCGAGAACAGGAACGAATGACCAATGTAAGATTTTCACATGTGCTAGATACCTATATTGCTGGAGTTACAGCATGCAGTAGAGCTGATAAGATAATTTGGACTGCAAATTCCAATGAAGAGTTCACCAACAAATCGGCCCGCCATCTTGCAGGGACGCCTTTGGTAGCAGTACCGTGGGGTGATCTTGTTTGGAGACAAGTTTTGTGCCCAAAATCTTCTATCTTTTTGTGGTTAACTATAAAGAATTGCCTATGCACTAAAGATAGGTGGTTTGGTAGTTTTGATCCTATACGTGTGTTATGTAAGCTAGTTCCCGAAAGCTAGGATAATGTATTTTTTGAATGCCCTTATACGAAAGTGGTGTGGAGTTGAGCTCTGAATATGCTAAGGATCCCGAGATTCTCATTTCACTAGACTGAGGTGGTCAATGATATGATTCAGTTGACCAAGGTAGGACAACAAAATAATATTCTCATCAAGACCACTTTTCAGATGACGATTTACTATATTTGGCTGGAGCGGAATAGGTGAATTAAAACCTAAGATGAACAACCTAAATATGTACTTGCTGAGTCTATCGTCAATTTAATTAGAGAAGTCATGGTGGCGAAAGGGATGCAAACAACCATCAGCCCGGAACAAAGGAGGATACAGAGGATTTAATGGCTGTAGACTTTTATTTGTAGTTTTTGTCCACAGAAGTGTTACAGGGAGTTAGATTTCTTTTCTTTTATTTATCCATATAATGGATTGTACATAATTGTAAATTTTTAGCTATATAATTAAAGTTTAAATTTTCAAAAAAAATTATCAATACAAATGCAAATGTTCATCAATAACAATTATTTGTATTGTCATGTTGTATTTCTTATTTATAACCATTTACTTTACTTTCTTTGTTATGCCTACACATTTTTATGGGTGTAGATAATGGGAGCTATGGATATCCGAAGATAATAAACTGTGAATACCCCAAGGCATCGAACTGTGGATACCTGAAGCTATCAAACTGTGGATATCCGAAGGGATTGAACTGTGAAGACATTATAGTCTCGAAATGAAGAAACCATTAGTGTCAAACTATAGCTGCTACGTTGTATCCCTATATGCATGCCTATCTATCTACCACCGAGATAATAGATCAGGCACTGTAACATTTCCTTTAACCATTTGCCAATTTCACAATTCATATATTGACAAGTCATATGATATACATTTCAAGTCCTAAATTCTATAACTGTGTTCATACAAGCAAGTCATAACTTACAACCATTAAAAAGGTGTCAAAATCACACATTTATAACCATACCACGCACATATGAGCGATAAATATGCATACAAATCATTTATGTAGATGTAAGTTTTCTTTGGAATGCATTGCCCTCAATCTTAAAGTCTAATGTTAAATCACCAAATTCATGTAACATCCCATTTTCTCATGCTAAGGGTTAGAATCCTAGAATACTGTACATGAGGGACATAATGAGAAATTAGAAAATTGCATTTCATACTCATACATAATATAGCATACACACACATGTCAATATTTAATTTTCGCACACATTATAATGATTGTAAATGCATTCATTTGACATTTTCCAAGTATAATTGATTTTTTATATGATTATGATATAAATTGTGGTTTATATGTCTTGGAAATTGTTTTGGCAAGTATAAATGTTGATTTAGAATTTTGGTGAAATTTAGGAAATTTTCTGAAAATTTGGGTATTTTTGTACTAGAAAAATGTCAAGTGACAAGACGATTGACAAATGGTAGTAGAAATAAGTATCAAATAGTAATAAAAATTTTAATGAACAATATTAGGATTTAATGACAAATGTCAATGAAAATTAGGAGACAATTGGATTAGAAATTGGAGATAAATGAACTAGTTAACAAGAGGACCAAGTGAAGACCTATAAAATATGGACATATGGCAAGTGAAAAGTGTCACTTCCCAAGCCACGTCTTAATCTTAACGCACGATGTTTCTTCTAAATGAAAGACCATTAATTTGTCTTTCACTTTATTCATTGCTCTCCTCTTTGTTAATCTCTCTTCTTCGTCTTCTTTAATCTTCTTCTCCTTCACGAATTTTTCTCACCAATCTCCATTCACATTGAACCTAGCTCTTACCTTTCACTTGCTACTTTCATTTTTCTCTCTCCTTCATTTGTCACTAGAGACCCAACCTCCCACCTTTGTATGATGTTGTGCGTGTGAGAGAAGAA
Source organism: Erythroxylum baracoense (assembly GCA_025629805.1). Classification (NCBI taxonomy): domain Eukaryota; kingdom Viridiplantae; phylum Streptophyta; class Magnoliopsida; order Malpighiales; family Erythroxylaceae; genus Erythroxylum; species Erythroxylum baracoense. The sequence goes on along the minus strand of JAOTAY010023695.1, from coordinate 10,699 downwards.
AGCTAGGTCTAAGTGAGATCTTGACGAACTTGGAGTCTTATCAAGTAAGTTATGCTTTGATCATCATGGGTAGTGTTAAATGAAATTAATATGATGAGTAATTTAAGATTGATGGCTCGATCGTGAAATTATATGTGTGAATCGTGAGTGATGAAATGAGCATATAAATGTCTTGCTTTTGCATATAAGATGATTAACCTTTCATAAGTTTTTTGTAAAGATGAGTTTAAACTTGAAAGATCGTTAAAATGACGTAGAAAGAGGTGCAAAAATTCTGACTTGTAAATTGGATATTTATGTTCTGTTTTCTTGGTATATTATATGAATCTCTTTGATTGTTTTAGAGATAAACTAACATGAGTTTAGAGCTAATAAAAAGGGGTACTATGGTGTTTTGAAATGAGATAAATTAAGGTGATAGTTAGGAATGAAATGAAGATGAAAAATGAAATGGATCATGTGCAGAAAATTGAAGATGAATTTGTATTTGAATACGTTCTGTTTTGGTGTGTAATAACGTGAATGTTAGTAATTGTAATAGAGATGAAATAGAGTGAGTTAAAAGAGAAATAAAGGGATAGTATAGTGTCTCGAAGTAAGGAGAATTAGGATGATAGTTTATAGATAAAGGGAAGGTGGCAATGGAGTTGAATGTGTGCTGAAATATTAAAGAATATATAGATATAGTTGATGTTTTGTTTATGGGGTTATAATCAACAATCTTGTATGATGTTTTTTATGGATGTTTTGAATTGGACTAGAGGTGAGAATGAAAAGGATTTGTAGTAGGAATGATAAGAGCTGCATAAGATGTGTTAGATGTGATTATAGGAGTTATGGAAAATAGCCAGTAGATGTTCATTAGGCGCACGTCAGGTCCGCTGGGCAGACATTCTCTAGAATTCCAGCATTCCAACCCCGTTCATGTCGATTTGTAGGGACATAAGCCTGCTGGGTGAACATTCTTTGGAATTCCAACGTTCCAACCCTGTTTATGTCCATTTAAAGGGACATAAATTTGTTGGGCTGACATTCTCTAGACATCTACATAAATATACAATTTTGACCCTTTAGACGACAAAATCTCTCTTCGGGGTCTATATAAAAGATGTAGAACTTGAAGTCCTCTTCGAAATCATACTTGAATGACCTTAATCTAACATCCACAAAAGTTATGCTTATTGTACCAAAATCATAAATATATATAATTTATTGATTTATCAACGCTTTTCTATAATGTATTTACGCTTGAATAAGATCTTAAATGAGCCTAGTGGATGATGAATAAGGCGATTAAAGTAAGGAAAGTGTATTAGGTATTAAAGAATGATTGAAAGATGATGTTAATTGGTTATGAGAAACCAAACGCGTATTAAGGAAATGTACTCGAGATTGTCATTGAGCATGCATTGTATATAATCCATATATACATATGTGCATAAATGAGTACTTATGAAATTATACAAAGTTGTAATGTGGGTAAATGTATGTGATGCATGATATAGAGGAGCAATTAAAGCGACCTCATCTAGACATTGCCTGAATCTCGAGGCAATAAGTTATCTAGAGCAAACTGTGAGTAACTTAAGATGGTCTCACCTGGATTATTTGTTTTATTTAAGTTCTGCATTGAATTGGTATGTGATGTGAATGTACGGATTTCAGACATTGTACGTCCGAGGTGTTTGATGTATGTAAAACATATTGAAAATGCTCATTGAATGTGAATTTGACTGAATAAGTGTTTCTCAACTTAATTGTTGAATGTCGAACTAAAGGTCCAATGACGAATGTGAACGTGAATACGAATGTGAATGTGATTGACTGAATAAAATGATTCAGTACGTGTGATGCATTTCATTACATGAATGCATGACACATAAAGGCAGTTGTGATTGGAGTCGTCAGTGCAAAAGAGCTTATAGCTTAGAAGGTGGTAAGAGCCTCTGGCTCACTATGTAAAATGAGCCCTGTATCTCCAACGAATAAGAGACAGAATTCACCATTCATAAAGATAGTTATAGAACCAAAATCCACGTTTTTACCCATTATAAAGATAGTTATAAAACCAAATCATTGTTGTACTTACTTTTATCTTTTGATCTTTGCTGAAAACCATTATATTGCCACCTTGTTCTTGGAATTTTTCTTGCATGCATGGAAGGCTAGGTTAGCATGATAATTGAGGAGGCAATTGAGCTTGTCAAGTAAGTGAAATACTGATCTCCTGTGATATATTTTAATAGAACTTAATGATGACTAAATTGGAGATGGATTGATTATGATATTGAAGTGAAATGAGTGCTAGAAAATTATGCATGAATGATAGTTTCTATTATGCTTTTGCATGCATGAAAGACAGTAGTTTATGAGCTGCCAAATGAATGATTTTGAGTTGGAATTAGAGATGAATTTGATGAGGAATTGAACTATAATTAAGATATACTTAAGGTATAACTAATGGACTGTTATGAAGGTGTTTTGAATTTGGTATGATTAATCAGTTAATGGTTTGATAAGTTTAGGTTGTTAATTGATGTCATTACTTAATAAATGGATTGTCTTAATATCAATGTATTTAAATCTGGAAATTTTGAGTTGTTAAAAGAATAAAGGTGTTCTTATGAATGCAAATATGATCCAAAGGATATGAGTAAGGTGTATTAGGTATGAATGAATGAGAATTGGGAAATTATGTGAATGTATGTTGCTAGAAAAGGTCGATGAATGTATGATTGACGAATTTAAAGTAACCTGAACGCAAAGTGGTAATATACAAGCTATAATAATTAAATGGTCAAAACTTGTAAATAAGAATACATACCCAAAACTGTCAATTGAGCATGCATTGAACATGACACAAATACACGTGCATGATTGTATTGTCATATGATTGAACAAATTAGTGATTGTGAACTATATGTGTATTGCTTGACTATAGACACACAAGTTGAATGCTAACACCCAGACATTGCCAGATCATTAAGGAAATAGTTTTTCTGGGGCATATTATGAGTTAACCTAGATGTGCAAATTTAATTATATATACTTCTGTTGAATTTTATGTGTAATATGGAACGTATGAACAATTAAATGATGAATGCCGAACTTAGATCCGAAGAATTTGATATATGACATGAGCACATTGCATGAAAAGTACTAAAAGCATAATATGTGAATTGATGCAACTCATTATATTAAAATGCATGATCAGATAAAGTAGTTATGACCAGAGTAGCCAATTTGTGAAAAAGAGCTTTAAGCTCAGGATTGTGCACAGAGTGCCACAGGCTCAGATAATAATGAGCTTGGTATCCACAATAGATAAGGACAGTATATGAAATGAGCCCGCTATCTACAATAGATACGGGATAGTAAATTGGGTTGTCACAACAAAGCAAAACAAGAAAGAAATCACATGTGCATTTGCAAATACAGTTATACATGTATCATATGAGTGATTGTCATGATTTATCGAATTGTTCTGAAATAGTGATACGTAATGTTGGTATACAGTACTTGCTGAAATATGAGGAAATATGATGTGGTATTCGATACTGGATTTTGTAATATACTTGCTAAATTGAGTTATGTAATTTATTTTGGTGTTCTGACTTGAGTGAACACATCGATGATGGTTCACTAACTGAGTTTGCAAACTCATTAAAATTACAAATGTTGATTTTTAGGTTCAAAGAAGTTCTAGCTACTGAGGTTATATAGTAGAAGTCTAGTACTTGCATGTTGGAGACAAGAATGGCTCAAAGGTCTGGTCAGCTGATATCTGAGGAGTCTAGTTTATAATGTTTTCAGTTAGCATCCCATTTCATGTTGAACATTTTGTATTGAGTATTGAACTCTCAAATGTTATATGATGTATATACATGGATTATGAATTGTAATGATACAATGTAAGTTTGATGTTTGTGAATGAAATGGGAACAATTGATCATTTAAAATGTTTATGATATATTTGATGCCTTTTAGTTAATGTGATTGTTCTAACGTACCATTTCTGTAGATTATATTCTCAACTTTCTGTGGATATGTTCAAGCATATGCGCTATGAGAGTGGCATGTTACATATAGCTTCCTTGAGCCCCTTGATTGATAATCACATCATCCATTAGCTCCTTACAATTGCCCCTTTGGAAAGTTTTACCATAAGAATCAATCTTTTCCCTTAAGAAGTAAGAGAGGGCTTCTAATGGTATTGGACTAACACTTTATCCTTGTATAAAGATCCATCAAGTCCCAATCTCATAATTGGGATAATTTCCAGTAAATCATTGGAGAGATCCATATTAATACAGATTCTAGCATAACCCAATCTCTTCCTTTTGGCTGTATTATCATCCAAACATAGAAGTTTTCCTAAAAAGCTGGCGATCATACTCAAGCCTTTTGTTTTCCAATATTCAAAAGGAACATTGTAGAGGTTTACCCATATTGGGACAAGTCTGTTTTTGTTACAATAAATTTAAAAACCAGGCTGCCAAGGCTGCAGAAAGATTGGAAAATTAGATAAATTCCACGACCCTTCTTCTACGATCTTTAGTGCTTTAGCTTTAGAGGAAAAGTTGAAAATGATGTATTTATCTTCTGTTATTAATACGTCAATACAACCTTTGTTTTTTCATATTGATTGTGCCCATTTTTGAATAACAGGGAATACAGGTCTTTTGTCCCAGAAGAACCCGATGAGGGAGTTCTCCTAATATTTGACCCCTTCCTACAGAATTTCTAGATCCGGAGAGACAACAACATGTCCAGCTTTTGTCTTAAGGGGGTAGAATTATAATGAGAGATGAGGAGAGCCTCCTACAGCCTACTTCTATGTTCTCCTTTCAGTTGAAAGTATGGTTGAAGATGAAAATGGAGAAGCATAGGTTAAGGCAGTGTTGGAGGAGGTGGAGGGAGGTGCAAGAGGAGTTTGTAGTAAAGGAGGTAATGGCGGTTTCAGTGCTGCAACAGAGGATAAAGGTAAGGGAAAGGGAGGAAAATCCTCCCTGATAGGGTTCTTTTGAGTAGTAGGTTCGGGTATTTATATAGTAAAAAAACAGTAGAGTAGCTTTGACAGGGGGTTGGTTAGGAGGTTCAAGTTCCAGAAGAGCAAAAAATGATGGGTGAGAAAGTGTTAGAGAAAAATCAAAAGATTTTTTAACCCTTACAGTGACAGGCAAAGGGAAGATCAAGAATGAGGAGCAATATTTTCAGCTCTATATCAGATATTTTTTAAAAAGAAGATAGAGGCTCAAGTTGTCCTTCTAATCTATAAACACCATCCTTACTCACATGGTCCTCTTATTCCTAAATTCTAAATCTTTACATATGTTCAATGACTCATCACCATTAGCTTTAGGAGTTTCATACACACTAGGGTGTATTAATTCCTTCCTATAGTAATTGTTATCTAGGGAGTAGGTCTTTTTAAGGATATATACGTGGAACTCCACTTTCCCCTTTCTTATCCTAATTATAAACTTTCCCTCAATCACATCATTTACGTCCTCTCTAGTAGCCAAGATTTATTTTGTTAAGATAATGAGAACCCCAGTGTTGTACACTATATCCATCACTAAAAATTTAGCTAAAAAGATACATTTTCTTGCTTTTTCAAGTAACTCTTCCATAATCCCAATACAATACTTTATGGAAAAATCCAACAACTAGAGTGACACATTTGTAGACTTGAGATTTTTTATTCCTAGCTTTCTGAATATAAATAAAGGCATAAGATTGAGATCTTTGTCTAAATCACATAAACATATAATGGCATTAGAAGCAACAAATTGGCAATGAATAGTCAAACTTCCTAGATCTTTCAACTTTAGAGGTAATTTATTGTGTAATATTATGCTGCACTCATCTGTCACAGGAACTATAATATACTCTTTTAATTTTCTCTTGTTGGAGATAATCTCCTTTAAAAAATTCACATAAAGAAGTATCTAAGTTAATGCTTTAACAAAGGGAATTTTGATGATAACTTATTGAAGACATCTAAGAGTTCTTAAAATTGTCTTCATTTATCTTCTTCTTAAGCCTTTGTGGGTATGGAATGGGTGATATATGGGGCTTCATAATATGTCTAGGTCTTTTCTATTGAATGATGTTGTTTATATATAGAGCCAATTAATTCCCTTCTATCCTCTTCTGCATCATTCTTCTCCTTATCTTTTCCTTACTTTTGTACGTCATTGTCTCTAATAATATCAAAGTCAGGTGTTGTGCTAGTTATAAGTGTAATGGCTAACATTTGATCTATAAAATTTGATTTGGTCTTACTCAAAAGCTTTCCCTAACCTCTTTCATTTATCTTCGTAACCAGCTAGTTTATTTATACATCTAAGTTGTAAATTAAGGTGTAATTCAACTGTACCACCTTTTCAAGTCTGTCCAGTTTATCTAATTTTATCAATTTTCATAAATGGGAAACATGAACTGTTTAAGAATCTTGTCCATATTATTACTTTGTGGTGGTGGGTATTAAAACTAAAGTATACTTTGGAGCTTAGGTAGTCCCATAAGTTTATCCGTTCCAACTCTCTACTCCTTTCATAAAAAAATTTAGGTGATTACTCCATCTTAAATCACATATGTTAAAGAATAAATCATTCCTTATAGTTTGCTTTCTTTTATAGGTAGTTATGTAGTTTGCTTCCTCACTATAAGTTTAAGTTTGGTTCAATATTCATGCATGCATAAGATAGATGCTCATATATACCACACTAGTAGCACGCTTCCTTATAGTCTATATCATAATTCAAAAATCATCTTCACATAATTCGGGAGATTAGCTAGTTGTGTTGCCATATTTGAAGATGCTTACACCTTGGAAAGGTTTCTACAAGTTTATATAGGTTTCTATCTTTCTCTCCTTTTTTATATGGGATTTGACACCTACCACTAATGTGAGCTGTCACAAACTCCCCTCTTTTCAACCTTTGATATCCTCATCAAGGCTTGATTCATAGTCTAGAATATCCTCTCCTTCTCCTCTTTTAATGTTAAATTTGATAAGAAGCCTTATCAAGAGTCACTTATTATTCCTAGTCCTATTAGTAGTGCCATTTCCCTCTCTTGTCATCCTAATAAGTTATCATACTAATGAAGGTTTTCATCTTATATCATTTGTAACATCCTGAAAACAGAGAGCTAGAAAGTTAATTAGTGGTCTTTTCTATAGGCTTATAAAGGCTTTCACCTTTTTTATATGGAATTTGACACAAACCTCTTATATGGGATGTCACAATCTCATGCCTTTGAACTTTTGATATCCTCATTGAGGTCCAATGATACAATATAGAATATGCCCTCCTTTTTTTTGTTAAAAATGATTAGAAAGCTTATTAGGAGTTGTCCATTACTCATAATGTTGTCATTAGTTCCACTCTCGATTCTTATTATCCCAACCTAAAATCGTACTACCATAAGTTTTATTTTCATACCATTTATTATATCCCAAGTCCAAATTGATTTGGACCATCTCCTATTTAGGTTTTGTTTTTATTCATAATTTTATCTCCTCCTTTATTACAATTCTCCATTCATTTCTTCAGTAGCTTCATTGTAATATATAGGCTTTATCTCTCAAATTTCATTAAGAAATTTTGTTCCTTGTATTAAAACATCATCAAAATTATTAGCACCAAGTATTTTTTATTTTCTAGAACTTTGGGTATGATTACCTCAATTTGATCAACATTTACAGATTCTATCTCACTTTTCTCCCAATTGCATATCGTTTCTTCATCAAATTTGATGTCCTTACCAACTTTTTTTTTTCAAATTGAAAACTTTATATTCCTTAAAGCTAGATCTACATCCTAAGAAGATTATATCTCAAATTTATATTCCAACTTATCTCTTTTCACGTCTAGTATATAAGTTTAACATAAACTCTTAAGGCTTGGTTTGGGAGAGTGATGACGGTTGACAACTTGCTGAAATGATAAGTATTTATTTTCAATAAGTACTTGTATGTTTGGAATTGTTGTTTTGGTAATTGCTGAAACGTGAAAATAGGTGTTTAGCAAGTGCGGTTGCGGTTGCTGAAAAGAGATAAAATGACTAAAAAGCCCATTGATTTAATACACTATCAATTGTTGTATAAATAATTTAAAAATATATTATTAGTGATATAAATTTAAAATTATAAATAATAAAATATTAACTTAAAATAAGAAAATATAAATAAAATAAATTTAGTAAATAAAATATTTCGTAAAAATATATTATTAGTTATATTAATTAAGAATGTAATGGAAAATAATACTTGTAGTGAAGGTTATTAATGGAAAGTAAAATTTCTACTGCAGAAGCAATTTTCTACCGCAACCATCTTTCTGTTTATTGATTTCTGCGGTTGCATTGCACTTTTCTCTAACCTCCGATTGTTTACCACAAATCTAAATATGTGATTGCGTTTGAAAACTGCGATAAATAAGTACTTATCCCTACTGCACCGTAGGTCCAAACGCAGCCTAAATACTTTAAAGTGATCCACTGCTTGTTTAACTCTATATTAAACCTTAAATAAATTCTTATCATTTACAATATTGGTTAGAAGTCTGTTCAACAAATACAACGTTGTGTTAACTACTTCTACCTAAAAATATCTTCTTTTTAAATAATGTTGGTTTAATTTCATATCAAGTCTCAAATGGTGTTTTATCCTTCGCAACCTTAGTTGGAAGTCTATTAAAAGAATACACATTGTATTAACAACTTTTGCCTAAAAATATTCAGGTAAATTCTTTTCGAATAGTAGTAGACATCTTTTTATCTCCATAACAATTATGTTCTTCCTCTCAATCATTATATTCCATTGAGAAGAGTAAGTTTTAATCAACTAATGATCGATTTCAGCTTCAACATAAAACTTGTCTAACTTGTTTAATGTATATTCAGTCTTGTTGTCATAACTTATCACCTTGATCTTTCAATAAGCGAACCATAGATTCGAAGATAGATAGTTAGGAAATTGATTAGTAGTCTTTTTCACTTGTTACGTCCTGAAATAGAAATTTAGAAAGTTGATTAATAGTCTTTTCTATAGGTTTATATAGGTTTTCATCTATTCGACTTGGAATTTGATACCCACCTCCATGTGGGATGCCAAAAACTCTTCTCCTCTGAACTTCTGATATCCTTATTAAGGTCCAGCAATACAATCTAGAATCTCTCCTCATTGAAAAGCCTATTAGGAATCGTCCATTATATTACTCACGGTGCTGTCATCAATTCCATTTTCGTTCCTTATCATCCCAACGCATATCGTACTATCAAAAATTTGGTTCGGATATCATTTATAACGTCATAAGTTCATATTGACATAACAGTATCTCCTATTGGGGTTTAAGAGAACTACATGCCCAAAAATAATTAGTTAAAAAGTTAATTGGTTGTCTTTTTTATAAACTTATAAAAATTTCTACCTTTTTATATGAGATTTGACACATACTTTCTATACGAGGTCTCAGATATAAACTAGTATAATTTGATTTCTATGTCAAACTACTTTTCAGAAGTGACCCATTTATACTATCATCTTTATATTTTATAGTTTCACCTTTAATTATTTATTAAATACTTAACTGTTAAGTTAATTAAATTAAAAGAAAAGATAATCTATCTACAAACTGTTAAGCCATGAAATTAAATATTTTATAGAATGAGAACTGCTACACTAATTTCCAATGTACAATCAAATATTACAATCTACTAAGGTCATGGGGTAATTGCAAATGAAATTGGTGAAATGGGTTGGAAACACTATGGAAAAGGCAGCATTCTTGCTTCTTCATGTAGGTAGTAGCTTCTACTTCTGGCTTTGTAGGAAGATAAGATTATTCAAGTTTTGATGGATCTATTGATACATGTCATTTTGTTCTTCTATAAGGAGTAGGCTTGGGAGATCATCACAGCACAAACACAATCATCTCCAATTTTAGAAGAATTTTGTGCCATTCTATTCTCTGCTCAAAGCAGAGCACGAGTATGAACCTAAGGTTATCCTTTTATCATGAAGTGGCTGAAAATATCAATAATATATTGGCACTAGTTGTCTCTGTCGTGTACTTACTCTCTTTTCGATAACTAACCTCAAAACAAATTCTAGGGCATTTGGTTATTCAAGCCTCTATGCGGCAGCAGGTAACACTCTTTTATGTCTCAATCTAATACAGCAATCCTTTATCCTCTTCACTATCAAGATCACTGCATTATCAAAATTTATAAATTTTTAATTGAGATATTATGCTGAGGCATGTCAAGTTTGCACTTCGTTAACATAATTGGGAAATTTTCGAATGTATAGAATAGAAAGACTCAATTGAAAACTGCAATATAACAGAAATACCATATATATCATTATACCCAACCGAAATACAGCCTTTGTTTGACTCATGTAACAAGGGAAGACAAGTGTGAATCATGAAACAGCAGAAGAAAGCTAACAGATGGAGAAGACAAATAATTTAGCTACAAGAGAGACGAATATTTCGATAACCAACAAAGAACTGACATTTTAAATGAAGTACACTCAGTATGCGATGTTGTTTTTAAAGCTATCCAAGGAAATGTGAAGCCAAGGTAACTTTCAATAGGCAACAGGATTGAGAATCCTTTCCTCAGAAGGTTCATCCCAACTCAGAGATCGTTCCGAAGAACTGGATTCGCTCCAACCTGGACTTAT
>JAOTAY010023679.1:0-29807 GCA_025629805.1 Erythroxylum baracoense | reverse complement strand
GACATGTTCCGTCGCTATTGTCTGTCGCAGATTTTGGGCCGAATTTTCCCCGTCAATATTGCCGACGGATTGGTTAGGGGTCGGTAAAATTTTGTTGTCACCGACGGATTGCCTCATTTCCGTCGGTAAAAGGCGACAAAATTTTTGTCGTCGGTAATATTCCAACGCAAATTCTCAATTTTCTTGTAGTGATAATGGAATTCCAAGAATAGCCTTGGGAGTGGACGTAGGGAAGGTTGCTTACCAAACTATTATAAATCAGCTTGCATTCTTTCTTCCTTATCCTTTTTTTAAGTTATTGTTCAATTGCTTAATTTATTTACATTAAGTAATTTCCCCATCCTTATTTACATTGATTATTACTAATTGAGTATGTTGAAAAGAAAAGTTTTTAAATTTTTAAACATCCAATTCACCCACCTTTTAGGTGCCATTAGGTATAAACAAGTGGTATCAGAGCGACTTTACTAGGTTAGCATTTCTAACAAAATCCAATTGCAAAGATCATAATGGCATATTTAGGACCATCATCATTGTTCAACCAAAAGGGAGAACACAATAGTATAACACCTTTCTTTAATGGAAATTTTTACCTTTATTAGAAAATTAAGATGAGATTCTTCTTAATGGATGAAAGTAAAAACTTATAAGAAATGGTTTCAAGTGGTCCTTTTATTCTAATGAAAATTATAAATAACAAAAAGATACCTAAATTAATGGAAGAATAGGAACCTTAAAAAAAAGATTAGTTTCCCTAAATAGTAAGGCCATACACATCATTTTTGTGCATTAGGAAGAAATGAATTTAATAAGTCTTTATATATGAAATGACTTATGAAATTTGACACGATTTAGAAGTCAAACACGAGATAACAAATCAAGATAAGGAGAACAAAATAGGCATGCTAATACATCAATGTGAATTGTTTCAAATAAAGCATGGTGAAATCATATGTAGCATGTATACTATATTTATTGCTATTATTAGGCTCTCAAAGGTATAAGAAAGACCTATATTAACTTTGAGGTGATAAGAAAGTTTCTTAAATCACTTTTCAAGACATAGGAATCTAAAGTGATGGCTATACAAGAAGCCAAGCATCTAAGAATGCTAATATTGGAGGAATTATTTATATCTCTCTTCATATACAAAATAAGGCTTTAAAAGATGTAAGAAGAAATGATGCTTCCAAAGAAAAGGAACTTAGCATTTAAAGCCTTAAAAGAAGAATTGTACAAAGAGGAAAAGACATACATTTTTGAAAGTAAAGAAGAAGAAATTATCTTACTCACTAAAAAATTAAGGTTTTATAAAGAAGAAATTCCCTAAAAGAAAGGAATATAAAGGAAGCTAAAAGTGATTTAAAGCATAATTTCTATAACATTATTTACTTTGAATGTGGAAAACTTGCCAATATCATAATGTACTAGACTCAAAGATAACGAGAAGTATGAGAGAAACTATATGAAGAAGAAGAAGAAGAAGAAGAAGAAGGACAGTAAAAAAGCACTTGAATTATCAAATTAGGATGAAGCAAGTGAATCTAAAAGTGAAAATTTGGAAGAAAAGATAGATTATTTATATTCTACTACTATGGAAAATTAGAGGTAACATTTAGACCTAATTTATATGAAAGTGATAGTGATATTACATATGATGAATCAATTAGTGCTTGATTTATTTTGTATTTATTCCTTAATACTTAGTGATTAATGCTCATGATGTGCCTATATATATTAATTTTGATTCATATTTTAGTTTAGGTACAAGTTAGCATGAAATAAGAACCAAAATGAGCTAAATTCACATCATTAGTGTTGTTCCATTGATGTTTGATCTTATTAGCCTTCGTCAAGCAAAAAGGAGATGAGTTAGGGTGAAAATGGAATTGAAAAATGGAAGAATTGGGGTAAATGTGATTTACAAAGCTGCCTGTAAGAACATGTAACTCATTGGAAATTTTTACAAACACGAAGATGCTATTTCAATGATCCCTATAAGCTACATACCTCCATGGAGACTTATAAAACCATATAAGTGAGTTATATGATCATGTATCTTGATTGTGTTTCCATATATGAATATGTAACTCTGAAATTTCTAGAAAATTGACATACACAGTCACTACATGTCTTTGAAGTTGATCATTTATAATCACACATCCTTAATTTTTTTAGTATAAAGAGAAATTAAGAGGCCAAATAAGGTATGTACTAATTGAAGACAAAAAAGGAGGTAGTTTCCTTTCCCTTTTGAGAGCCACGAGCAGTTAAATTACTTCTTTCTAGTTCAAAGTAGATATCAAGAATGATGAACATATTTGGGCATTGATCAATCTTAGTGATGTTGTTCAAGATTTTAGAATTGAGAATATTATTCTATGTTTAAAGTTTGGGATTCTTGTATGAATGATTTAGATAGGTGTATTAATTATTCATGTATGGATTCATTGACAAAATCAAGATTGCAATCCATAATTATTATAATTCTGATTCATATGTAAACTAAAAGTTGTACATAATTAAAGATAATATAGCATAAGTTAAATGATTAGAGTTTATAAGGTTATTGCTTAGATTAACCTATTTTACTAATAAGTAATATGGTTATCGTAGTAAATCTGGAGAGTTTATTCTGGGTTTATATGGTTATGACATTACATCTGGAGAGTTTATTCTGGGTTTTCTATTAGATAGACACAATTAAAGAGCTTGTTTTTTTTCCTCTTTTATCAAAGTTCCTCTGGCTTCTTTATAGACCAGCTCTTGGTCTGCCTTTGATATTATAAAACCTTAAATCACTATCTGTTTGTAGGTTCTCAAGTTGATGAAAGAGTTAAGTGTCAAACCCGATGAGATAAGCTTTGAAGACATTTGAGTTTTGATAAGATTTGTGAATGTGGAATATCAAAGACTCTTGAGACCATAATTTAGGGTTATAGAAAAGCCCAATAGCCATACAAAAGAAGGAAAAAAATCTCTAGAAGATGAGAAAGTTTAAGGTTAAGCCAACAAACTCATTATGTTACTTGTTATTGACGCATAGTGATAAGTGTAGATTATCATATAATTTTCTATGTGTTTAATTGTGTTTTAAGTATTTCTTAGATTCTTATCATGAGTATAATCTTAGAATTATGTTATTGTTATTGTTTGTATGTGTTCAAAGTGTTTGATTGGTTTGGAGTAAGAATTTGATCTTAATTTATATCTCAAGAGGTATTTACTGTGTTTGTGAGTGTTTGGAAATAAGAAATTGAAGAATGGAGAAGATGTTAGATGTGTTTAGCATGCACGATCGTGTATAGAAAAGCTAAGGAACATTCAATAGTTCTCTGTCATGATCGTGACACCATGCACAATAGTGATATCAAAGGAGGATTCACGCAAGTCATGATCATGCACTAAGTGCAAGTTTTTTAAGTTTTGAGGGTTTGGGGCTATTTTTGGAACCGAATTAAGTGGGAAAACCCTACACACAACCCTAAAATCTACAAGCACTATAAAAGAACATGAAAAACACCCAAAAAGGTAGAAGTCACTATTTCAAAGTAGATCAAAAAGGAGAGATCAAAGAAAGATTAAGAGAATTTCCAGCATTCCAGATCAAGACTTCAATTAGTTTTTACTCTTTTCCCTTAATTTTTTTCATAGTCTTGAATGTGTATTTGGAATTGTAAGATTTTTAACATGATTATGGGTTTCTAGATCTATATTTAGGAATTATCCTAGAATTATTTTGTGAACCTTATTTCTTGTTAAATTTAAAACATTGGTGAATGTATGTGATATTTGTCATGCATATAGTTGTTAAAAAATCTAGAGATTGAATAAAGTCATTAGTGTTAAGGTGTGCAACAAGAGTTTGTAAATTAATAAACCTAAAATTATTAGATTAACAAACAGTTAAAGAGAGATCCTAATTGTGAAATTATTATCCATAGGATTGCTTCAAATCTAATTAAATAAGTTAATTGTAGTTTTGTGCATTAAGAGATTACAACTCTATTAATATCAAATTTAATTAGGGTTACTTGATTAGATTTTGAGATAGGGTGATCAAAACTTTAGGATATCTAAGATAAAAACACAATTTGAATCAACAAGATAAAAGGAAACAAAATAATGATAGAATAGTTGCTAAGTCTTCAAACATGAACAATCTTAATTTCATAAGCAGCTCAGTTGTTTAATTCTTACATATTTTGTTAATTGTTTTAATTTTAGTTATTTATTTTAATTCACATCAATTCTTAATGCCTTAGAGAAAGTTCTTTTCAAGTTGTTTAGATGTCCAATAGTCCTCATGGGAACAATACCTTTGACACTATAAGATATAATTCGCATAATTGCAGTATTGAGAGTTTTATTTTCATATAAAACTTGCTCGGCACATGGCATGCCTCGGGACTAAGAAAAAGGAATAGTAAAAATCTTGGAACCATAAAAAGAAAATGTAGATCCATTAAGATTGTTTTTTTCAACTATTCCTTCTAATTTTAATTTGGATCTATAGACTTTTAGTATCTATTACTTGCTTCCTGTTAATCCTTTAAGACTAATACCTGAAGGCACATTAATAAAAGATCATCATTTGTTTCTGTTGATCCTTTTAAGGTTAGGTTTGTAGATCTATTAGGTTTCAATTTCTTTAGCATTTAAGTTTTTAGACCTTCAAGAGATTTTGAACTTCTTCTCCCATAGACATTTAACCTATTATTCTTTTCTTTAAATAACTTAGAGCTTAAAAGTTTTAGACCCAATTTGATTATTTAGACTAAATCTAATATTTTGTATTAAGCTTAAAACAATTTAAAATACCATTTCTGAAATTTTTAGTACCTTATTTTAAGGATCCTTTAATGTTTTTATATAAAAGTCTTTACTTTATTTCTAATTTTCTACTAAAAATTCATTTTATTTCTCTTAACATTTTTCCATTTTTACATTTTGATATAAATTAAAATTATCCACTTTAAACTTGAATCCAAATTTTTTTACAATCTAATCCCTTTAAATAGGTGAAATGTACCTCATTTTGGTGGCTAAGTTTGACAAAAGCGTAAAGCTACAAAGGTTAGTCAAAGAGCATTGTTACCAATAATTGGGGAAAGGTTTATAATAGGGAGGTTACCATAGAACTACTAGCTTTAGTTAATAGTAGATAGCATATGGATCTCTTCGCGGTACTACTTGGTTATGGACTAGTAAAAGTTGGGCCTTGCGATAGTAGAATAGTTGACTGATGAATAGTGAGTTCTAGAGCTAATATTAGGACTTGATTGTTCAGAAACTAGGTCCTTCACTTAAGGATTTTTATTTATTTTTAAAAGGCACACATAGATAATTTATTTTTATCCCTAAACCAAATCATAAACTCCTAGGTGTTTATTCACATGTTTTAAATTTTATTTTACCCCCTAGACATCATTATAGTTATATTATTTTAATCCTTAGATAAGTTCTTAAACTTCCTGTCACATGTTTAAATTCTTATTTTAATATTTTATCAATTTAACTATTTTATTTTAAAGGTCAAACCATAAACTCTTACACATCCAAACACCTTTTTTATTTTCTTTATTAAGTATGCTTTTATCCACCTTACACCTAAGTTGATTTTCTTTTAGAAAATACCCAAATTTACAAACCATTATTTAGATCTAAATAACCACTTAGGTAGAAGAAATAGGTGACCTTTCTCCATTTTATGATTTGACCTTGAACTCATTTTTTCAGTTAAAAGCTTTTTTAGTTTATTTCTTTTAGGTTACTTTCTATCTTTCCTTAATAAGGAAATATGGCGACTCCATTGAATAATTTACTCAATATTTTGTCTCATCCCTATATAATGCATCTTGTAAACACTAGTGATAATCAGGAAGGAAGAAATAAATTTTATGGTATTTAAAGGAAATTTTAGGTGATGTTACGTCACTAGGGTTAGGGAAAGTTGGAAGAAGCTTAAAGATTCTAGTATAATTCCAACTTTCAAATATGTAAATAATTTGAGAAAGAAGATGTTTCCAAGTTAAGGTTATATAGTTAATAATTAAGCACCAAATAATGTTACAATACTAATTAATGTAAATTTGACATTGTAAGCAATAAATATTTTACCTCATAATTGATCATAATTTTACCTCATATTTGATTTTTTTTGTTTGATATTTTATACTTTTATTGTATATTTGGTATTTAATGTGCTTCAAGTGTGTTTATAGCTTATAATTGCATTTATGAACTTAAAGGAGAAGAATTCGGATGAAAAGATGGCATGGAACGGTGAATTGAAGCATAAAAGTGATGCACGACTGAGCATCCAAGCCATGTAGAATCGCATTTCAGGTGTTTTTGGACATACACAATATGATACACGACTGTGTAAGTCCCAAAAACCATAGTTGTTAATATAAAGATATGTTTTTGGAAGCTAATCAAGGGGGCAGACTCTTGGAGGTGATTCCAAACATGGAGTTCATCCAAAAGGAACAATTTTGGTCCAAAAAAGAGGAAAACATAAAGAAATCATTGATAAATCCATCGAAATACAAGATCAAACCTCTACATCACAAGAGTACTCGATTGAAGACAATCAGGGAAATTTAGAATTACAAACTCGTTGTTTTCTATTTGTTTCTCTTTCAATGTTTGATTTTTTATTTAATTATGTGTAATTAAATATATGTCTTGATTTTTCTATTAGCACAATTGTTTGATTAATTTATTAGCGATCCAATTACTTGTTTTATTTATGTTATAGTGTTTTGAAATATTATGACTTAATCTAATTTCATACATAGTGATTAAGAAATCCCAGGTTTGAATAGATCCACGGTGTTTAGAAAAAGTTAATTGCAACCTTAGAGATAGGGCGACATAAATTTTTTGGATTAAGGTCAAACCTACTAGAGGGATTCATAAAACGGTAACGCAATCTTATAAGATTTAACTTGAGTAATTCTGTTAGAGACCTTAGGAATAGTTGTCAGTAGACTCAAGGTCAACTATTGGCATACCATAAGAATCTCCACGATCTAATAAATCATCAAAAAAATTGCATGACAAAAGGTTAATCTGTTAAAGGTTTACGGGGATTTGAAACTTATATACTAATTACTCGATATCGATAATTTCAAAGTGCTTCCTAAATTCTCTTTTCAATTTTGTTAATTATTTTCTTTTACTTAGTTTTAGTTTCTTTTAATTAAAAATCTAAAATCAATCCTTATGCTAGATAATAGAGGAATGGTAATTACTAGTATTCATCATCTTTCATAGGATCGACATGTACTTGCCAATACTAGCTACAGCTACATCGTCTTGCGGTTATTACAATATTGACTAAGTCACAAAAATAAGTCAATGAAGTTTTTAGTGTCTTTGCCAAGGACTTTGATATTAGGAAAGCTCGAATGCTATTACTCTAGTCATTTTTATTTTTATTTTACATTTTTATTTACTTTATTTTATTTAATTGTATCTTATTGTATTTGGGCTTATTAATTTAATTATCATTAAAATATTTTAATTGATCTTGTATTTGTTGTTTATTGTATGAATTATGATTCATTGTTATAGCCATAACTCACAGTCGAAGGATAGAGTAGATGAAAGTTTTGTGGGGACCAAAATATGTCTTCACAGTCTATATAATCAC
Source organism: Erythroxylum baracoense (assembly GCA_025629805.1). Lineage (NCBI taxonomy): Eukaryota > Viridiplantae > Streptophyta > Magnoliopsida > Malpighiales > Erythroxylaceae > Erythroxylum > Erythroxylum baracoense. Next base: position 22,147 of record JAOTAY010023679.1, on the reverse strand, counting down.
CCTATTAGAGAGAAGGATGCTGTAACACCCCACTACTATAGAGCATATACCCACACATCTAGAGGACATTCAAGAACATTCTCTATGAAAATGGCATGCTAGAACAATCACATCAACTAATTAAGGCATCATACAGAACAATAGTAGTCAAAAGATTAACTTTTCCCATTTCATTCACAAATATAACTTACACTATAATATTACACTTCACAATACATATATTTACATCACAAAAACATTTGAAATCTTACTGCTCTTTTTACAAAAAGTTCTGAAAGAAATGAGAAACTAACTAAACACAATCTACTAGACCCCTAAAATCTTAGCTAACTAGACCTTTGAGCCATTCTTGTTCCAAAAGTTGACAGTGCTAAACTTCTATTGAGTTAGCCAACATCGATGTGCTCATTAGGATAGAACATGAATATCACAAATATGTTTCCAATTCAGCAGATGTATCACATCATATCTCAATAATACATTATGAACTACAAATAGTTCATACAACCTTTTCAGAACAATCCAATCATTTATCTCAAAAACTAATACCATCAACTTATACACAAATATTGCATATCACCATTTTAACATAATTCAGTAATTCTTCACCATTATTCACATGATACGTGTAAAGATATATATAAATGCAAATGCTTATATGACTCCACTTTCATTTTTATTTGTTGTGACTGAGCACCTATTTACTGTCTCGTATTTATTGTGAATACTAGGATCATTTCATTTACTGTCCTATACACATTGTGGATACCAAACTCATTAATAACTGAGCCTATGGTTCTTTGTTCACATTTCTGAGCTTTAAGCTTTTTTTTCAAATTGGTCACTCTGGTCACTACCCCTTTATCTGATCATGCATAACAATGTGATGGAATGTATCATTTCACAGAATATACTATCACCAACTTTCAAAGCACTTCCAGTACAATCCCAATTATCAAACTCCTCGGACATTTAACGTCCTAAATTATCACGATCACATAAGTAATAATTCAGTGATTGGATTTTAAACAAAAACAAACCAATCACAGTGAGAAAACATCTAGTCAACTTATAATATGCTCCAGAAAAGCTATTGCCTTAAAGACCTGGCAATGTTTAGATGTTGACGACCAATTTGTGCATGTATAATTAAGCAATACACACATACTTCTTAATCACTAATTTGTTCAATCATAAGAATATAAAATCATGCACATATATATATGTGTCATGTTCGATGCATGCTCAATTGCCTTTCCCTGGGTATGTATCCTTAATCACGAATCTTAACCATTCATTCAAACATTATAGCTTGGATATAACTATTTTACAATTAGGTTTATACTTTATGAAAACTTGATTATTCTAATTGATCAATCATACATTCACTAACCCTTTTCTAACATTATATATATTCACACAATTCCCAATTCTTATTCATTCATTCCAAATGCATTATTTATATCCTTTGGATCACATTTGTATACATAAGAACACCTTCATTCCTTTAATACTCATAAATTCCAAATTTATATACATTAATATCAAACAATCATTTCTTTAAGTTATAACATCAATTAACAACCTAAACTTATCAACCACTTAACTAACTTATCTAATATCAAACTAGGTTTATTTTAGGCCCCAGTCAAGTCCAAATGCACCAAAGTAAATTGACTTATCCTTAGTTAATTCAATAATCACACAAATTAACAACATTTTCTTCACTTCAAGGCATTTCCCATGATCGTATATGCGGTTCATATGATCGTGGGATGAGTGAGTCGAAAGTTCACCATCCAATTTCTTCATATTTTTTCTAAATTTTAACATTTTAATACCAAATTTAAAACATCCTCTTAATAGTAAATATACATTAATTATACCATACTTATACTCTAATTCCTCATCAATATCATCTCCAATTCCAACTCAAAATTGTTCAATTGGAAGCTCATAAATTATTGTCTTTCATGCATCAAAAACCAAAATAGAAACTATCATTGACAATATATACGTAGTCCTAGTTCTTTCCTATTTTAAGAACACTACACTAGCACTTTACTTTAGCATAAATTTACCTTCATTATACTTCAAATGCATATCTAATTCATCCATATATCAACCTATACCCCATGGTTTTCATACATAAAAAACAAAGCATAAAAGTATCCAAGTTCAACCTACATATTCTAGCACACTTCATTATTAACATCATATATAATCCATCCAATTTAATCATCATAATCTTTTTATTAAAACTTGCCATAAAGATCAGATTTCTACTTACTTGTTAAGCTCAAATTTCAGGTCAATACATCAAGTTATCCTAGTCCTCCATGTAAGCAAGATCATCACAAATTTAAGGTGAAAATAAGTTGGTTTTTGGTAACAAGGTGAAGGCAATAATAAGCTAGTTCCTTAGTTATCTTATGAAAGGTAAAAGTATGAATTTGGTGTGGAAATTTAGCTAGAACTAAACAAAAATATAGAGATGTAAGAAAGGAGATTTTTGGTGGAGAGAAAAGAAGAAGATAGTGAATGTTCTAACGGAAACTTTTGCTGCATGAGCTTAATCCAACTAGGTGCAAGGTGTCACCATTTGACCATGGCATTTGTCACTAGGCATGCCTTCCGTTTGTCCCATATTATAGCTACCAAATGACACCTAATTAGTAGTCCATTTGTCATTCAATAATTGCTACCACTTGTCAATTAACTACCCATACCAAATGTCACTCATTTATTTATGCCATTTGTCACTTATTTCGTAGGTTTACTCATCCTAATTTTTTATGTGTCAATTTGTCTTGCCACTTCACATTTTTCTTAATCCAAATGTACATATTAATTCATCAATCTCTGAATTATAACAATAAATTCAAAATTAGTAATCAAAATCTATCAAACTGGAATTCAAGACATACACTATACACAATTCACATTATGATCATTTTAAACCTTTCGTACCTTGGAACGTGTCAATTGAGTGCATATAACATTTTTGCATTGTATACGAATTCATAATTCATATGTGTATGCTAATGATATGCATGTGAATGAAATGAATTTCATAAATTCTTAATGATATTACTCATATGTAATGGTCTAGAGTTCTAACCCTTAGTATGTTTTGGAAACCGGCTATTATAATTCTTCCCCCTTAAGAAATTTTGTCCTCGAAATTCTTACCCGATTGATCAAATAGATGGGGGTATTGTTTCCTCATATTCTCCTCAGTTTCCTATGTGGCTTCTTCTCTTGAATGAATCCTCCAAAGGACTTTAACCAATGAGATCACTCAGTTTCTCAATTGTTTAGTCTGATAACCAACTATCTTGACCGGTTCCCTAATATAACTCAAATTACTTGCAATTCCAACTTCCTGTGCTAATAACGCATGTGTTAGATCTGACCAATATCTCCTAAGCATATTAATATAAAACACGTTATGGATCAGATCCATCTCTGCTGGTAATGCTAACTTGTAAGACAATGATTCAACTCTCTTAGTAATCTCATATAGACCAAAATATCTTGGGCTTAACTTACCCTTTTTACTAAACCTTAGCACTCCTCGTCAAGGTGATACTTTCAGAAACACCCTATCTCCTACTTGGTACTCCATATCTCTCCAGTGCTAATTTGTATAACTTTTCTATCTATCTTGAGCTGCTTTAATTCTATTATAGATCAGTTTAACCTTATCAATAGTATCTTGAATCAATTCTGGGCCTTTAATAATCCTTAGACTCCTTTAACAATCCTTAGACCCTCTTCATCCCAATACAATGGCAAACAACACTTTCTTCCATATAATGCCTCATATAGTGCCATACCGATACTACTGTGATAATTATTGTTGTATGCAAATTCAATAAGAGCATATTGATCCCATGCTCCTTCTAATTCCAAAACACAAGCTTTGAGCATATTCTCAACTGTCTTAATAGTTCTTTCACTTTGTTCATCTGCCTAAGGACGAAATGTTGTACTAAAGTTCAACTTTATACCTAAAGTTGATTGTAAACTACCCCAAAATCTAGAATTAAATCTAAGGTTCTAGTTTAATATAATGGACAATGGAACTCCATGTAATCTTACTACCTCATTAACATACTTCTGGGCTAACTGATCCAGTGTATTATTCTCTCTCACAAGTAAGAAATGGGCCGATTTCGTCAATCTGTCAACAATGACCTATAAGGCATCATGTTGTCTTGGAGTTCTCGGTGAACCTATAATGAAATCCATAGTACTCTCCCATTTCCACTCTAGAATAGGTAGTGATTGTAACTTTCCAACTGGAGCTTGATGGTCTGCCTTAATCTATTGACAAGTCAAACACTTAGCAACATACTTTGCCACTTGCTTCTTCATCCCTGGCCACCAAAAATGTTGTTTCGGCGTATTGTACATCATAGTAGTAATAGGATGCATAACATAGGCTACTGTGTGAGCTTCCTCTAAAATTTCTTTTCTCAGATCATCCACATCATGTACACATAATCTTTACTTCAACCAAAATGTATCATCCCTCAATTCAAATTCATACAAATTTAGATTCTGTTTTAACTTTTCAATAAGCTTCACTACTTTTGGATCATTGCTTTGATCTTTTCTGATCCTTTCATACAATACCGATCTAAGCTTCAATGTAGCCAACAATTCTTCATTATGACCTAATTTTAGTTTAACATTTAATGATCTTAGTTGTACTAGGTTTGGTAACCTCGATGTCTGAATTTGTACCACACTGCTATTGGATTTCCTACTTAATGCATTAGCTACAACATTAACTTTACGAGGATGATACTCTATCATGCAATCATAATCTTTAAGCAATTCAATACATCGTCTTTATCTCATATTCAGTTCTTTTTGACTTAATAAATATTTCAAACTTCTATGTTCTGTAAATATCTTAAATGTTTCATAATATAGATAATGTCTCTAAATCTTCAAAGTAAACACCACTACAGCAATTTCTAAATATGTGAACGACCTGTGCACTTATGGAATATTAAGGTGAAATTATTAAAGCTTTTTCATATCAGAAACTCGTGATAAAGTTTTTGGCATCGTTGCTGAGGAGGCGATTAGTTTAGTTCTTTAGTTTAAGAAGTTTATTTTAGTTTTTAATTTTTGTTTTCATTCTTTCTTTTCTATTTCAGAAATCGTGCTCTTGCATGAAAACAAGAGTCAGCTGAAATTTTAGACTTAGATATCACTTGACTAGAACAAATCATTAGGAAAACTCGGCGTGAAGAAGAATAGGAAATTGTGAAATCAACAATGGCTGAGGAATTTCAGCACAACATGGACCATGGAGTGAGCTAACGATGTCAACAATAGACCCTTACAGACTTTATAAGGCCAGGGTTTAATGTAGCTAGGCCACCCGTTCAAATAGCCTCCTTTAAAATTAAACCAGCTCTCCTAAACATACTTCAACAAAATATGTAGTTTTATGGATTAGCAAATGAAGACCCCAATGCACATATAGTGAACTTTCTTGAAATATATGATACTTTTTGATACCATCAAATATCGAAAGATGCAGTCCGAATTAGGCTTTTCCCCTTTACCTTTAGAGATAGAGCAAAGGCATGGTACGATTCCTTTAGCCCAGCCAATGTCACGACGTGGGATCAGCTAGTTCGTGTTTTCTTAGATAAGTATTTCATATTAACTAAGACCACTAAGATCATCAAGGAAATTACCAATTTCCAGCAAGGTGATGGGGAATCGATCTACAGAGCATGGGAGAGATACAAGGATTTACAACGGAAGTGCCCACACCATAACTTACACAGGGAATTCCTTTTATAAAAATTCTACAATGGAGTAAACCCACCAATAAGAGGCATGATTGACACAGCTTCAGGAGGAACACTAATGAGGAAGACAACTGATGACGTGGAAAAGTTGATAGAGGAGATGGTGAGTAATAGTTGCCTATGGACGAATGAGCAAAGTAGACAGACTACTTCATTCTGAGAGCAAAAAGGAATTTTGGTTACAATCAAATGACAGAAATGCAAACAAAAATTGACAACTTGACGCGATAACTTAACAACATAAAGGCTTCATCCTCAACCCAGGTGAAAATCGTACAACTAAAGTATGAACTTTGTGGACAAATGGACCATGATACCATAGACTAATACTTTATGAAAGAAAGCAATCCGGAGAAAGTAAATTATATGGGAGCATAACATGGACAAAGAGGGGGCAACAATCCTTAGTTTAACACCTATAACCCTAGGTGGAAGAATCACCTTAACTTCTCTTGGATAAATAATACTAGAGGACAGTTTAGGCCATAAGGATAAGCAAGCTCCCAATAAGATAAACTAAGCTCGATGGAAGCTAAGTTGGATAAGATTTTGGATAAAGCTGGAGGCATGGAGGATGCATATAAGAGGCTCAAAACCAAATTTGAACAAGTAACAAAGAACCATGCCTCGTCAATACACAATCTGGAAGTCCAAGTAGGCCAACTCACGGAGGCAATGTCTACTCAGAATGCAGGAACCCTTCCAAGCAACACCAAGTCTAACCCAAAAGAGCGAATCATAGCTATCATTCAGATTAAGCGGAAGGAACCAGAACATGTGAAGGAAGACAGAGATAAAGGAGACAGTCAAGTAATTATGGAATTCCTTCAAAGTGAGTTTGAAATTGAGCCAATTAAGGAACATCGATCTTAATTCTCATACCTTATTCTAGCTCAAAGGAAGTAAATTTTAAGTAAGGCGACAAGGAATTCTAAGGAGGTTGAATTAAACAGTGTTGAGAACATAACGGAACAACTGCAAACAAGGCTCAACATAAAGGAATTAGTCGAAAAGAAGGTTAAAGAGCATAGAAAAGAAGAAAACCCTATCATAGCACAGAAGAAAAAGGACCCAGAGGATTTTTTAATTCTTTGCAATATTAATGGAGTCAATATAGACAGGGCATTTGCATATTTGGCTGCAATTATCAATATGATGCGCTATACCTTTAGTCTAACATTAGGTTTAAGAGAGTTAGTACCTACAAACATGTTAGTGAAGACGACTGACAAAATACTTCATCAACCGAAGGGGATTATTAAGGATATGCATATACAAATTGATAAATTTACCTTTCCCACAAACTTCTATATATTGGATATTGGAGAAGATGTGGAAACCCTTACAGTTTTTGGAAGACTGTTCCTAGCCACCGCTTAGTCAATCATTGATGTTGATGAGGGTAAACTAATTCTGAGAGTAGAAAAGGAGCATATAACCTTCAAGGTGTCAAAGAAAGACTACTATTCTCCTTTACCTCCAATGGATATCATGGAACCTGAACCTCGAGGACAATGGGAAGATATTAAGGATCCTAAAAACGCATTTAGAAAGAAACGATCACATAGAAGAAGACAAAGAAAGGATAATCCTAAGGAAGGTGGAAACCATAGCATGGTAGCTCATGTGCAATTCGTAAGATTAGTGATTGCACCACCATTGCACCATTCGTTTGAACCACTGTGAGCTAAGAAGAGTGTCGAGCTACTGACGTTAGAAGAAGCGTTACATGAGAGGTAACCCACGGAATTTTATTTCCTTTGATTATTTTTTTTAGAAAGATTGAATTCCGTAGTTAGGATTATTTTTTTTCCAAATAAAATTGATAAGGAATAGGACTTCAAGATAAATTGGATGAGTGATCAAGCAAGCAAAGAGAGGTGAAAAGACCACAAAAGAATTAAGCAGTGATCTTGAAAAAAATGTGAAAAGAACAAAAGAAGAAAAAAATGAAGAATCAGTGGAAACCTGTAGGCCACAATCGCGACCTATGACTGGGTAGAAAAGGGGAACAAACCTTTTTATAGAAAATTTTACCATTTTACCCTCCAACCACTTATAAATTCATTTCTAATATCACCTTTTCATTCACTTTCACTTTTACTTTATCTATTTAGAGTTGAAACTTACAAACGCTCTTATATCTCTTTACAAAAATTTCAAACTTCCAAATTTCTTCCAAACTTTACCTATTCACAAGCAAATATGTCACGTATTAAGCAATCAGCGAGATGGGAGCAATCATTGGGACAAAATAAAGTTTCAAGATGAGGGGAAGAAACATAATAGTATACTACAAAGCACCCTTCCCGATTTACATAGAGGAGGAAGGTATTCGTTTCCAACCCTTAAATGTTAGACAAATAGTAATTCCTAAATTTTTTGATTTTGAAACGCTTGATAGGTTAGAATTATGCGATAGGGAAGAGAACTTAGCTGAACGAATCCAGTGGGCCAAATTTATACATTTCCAATTTCCTGTCTACTAGGAGCTTACATTGGAAATTTTCACTTCCCTTTCCTATGAACCTAAGGGAATGTGGTTTAGGTTGCGAGGAAGAGCTTATGAACTGAACATAGAAATCATGTGCGATATGGGTGGGTTCCCTGAATCCTCCCTTATGGATCAATATGATGATTTTTAACCTTCTCGCTATTAGAATGAGCTCACTGGAATAGAGCAATTTTATGACAAAAATGATCACAATAATATAATAAGGACTCACGAGCACTTGTTGCTGCACAAATTCATATGTTATCTAGTTTTTGATAAATCAAAAACAAACAAATGTTCCACAAAGGAACTCTTTATGCTGTGGTGTATGGACCACATCATTCCAGTATGCACCGCTACACATGTGCTAAATGCTATTGTTGCAACTCCGCTTAAGAGGAGCAACAATTTAGGTATGGGGTACCTAGTGTCTACCATTGCTGAATATTATGACATGGACTACAATGGGTTAAATATCCATCTCCCAGACTTCCTTAATCATCACCATTTATAGCGGGCTAAAATCCTTAAGTCCTGCAACATGGAACTTTAGGATATTAGCCAGAAGACACACGTTAAGATTAGGGCTAGTTAGATGAGTTCAAATTTAGCACTGCCTCAGCAAGGAAATGAGGACTCAACTAGTGAAGAATTTGAGGAGGAAAAAGAGATAGAAGAATTAGGATGGAAGAAATTTCTGAACACAATCTTTGCCAACAACATGGTGATTATAGATCAACTAGTGGAGAACTCCAGAATGATAAGGGAGATGACGTGAACTCAATGACATCAGAACCAAGATATACATCGGATCCATAAATTTTTGAAGGCTCAGGGCATTCAATTACCACCTCCGACAACATCCCCACCTCCATCTCCATAAGAATTTGTCTAACCCCCTTTCTTTTTTAAATTAATGTTCATCTTTATTTTTATTTTCTGCTTTACTTTAAGTTATGTTTCTTCTTCCCTTATGTGTTTATTTATTCCCTTCTCACATTAAAGACAATGTGTTATTCAAGTGTGCGGAGGGTTATGTGTTTTGCTTTGTATGTGATTTTGCATATGGTATGATAGTTGTTAGGTCGCATTTTATGAATTGTTTAAATGTAACAGACCAGACCACCCACTTGCAGATATTGTCCACTTTGGGCCTCGGCCTCTCGCCCTCACAGTTTTGTTTTTCCAGCATATAAGCCTCTTTAGGGCATTACTCCCGCAGGACTGCCCAGGAGGTCACCCATCCTGGTACTACTCTTGCCCTAACACATTTAACTTCGAAGTTCTGATGGGATCCGGTATATTGGGGCATGAAAAACGTGTCTACAAGGGAGAGGTTTCCACATCCTTATGAGGCATACTTCGTTGTCCTCTCCAATCGATATGGGATCTATGCTCTGTGGCACTGTGGCCGTTAGGTAGTCTCAACCCCCCTTGTTGAGGCCAACGTCCTCACTACATACTGTAACATTTTCCATTGATTATGCATCCATAATTGAGCCATAACTTGTTCTGTAGATATCCAAATGAGGTGATCTTTGATTTAGATTAAAGTAGAGACATATTGCTACATTTTTCATGAAGACATTGAATTCAAATTATATTTATAAGAGTTTATAATTTTGACTTGAAGTTGAGTACTGGGTGTAGGAAAAGGTGCAGAAAAATTGGATACATAATGGGTTTTGTTATGTTTTCTTGATGAATGAATGTGAATCTCCTTGGGTATTTTTATGATGAAATAAAATTAGTATAGAGCTAAAGAAAGGGAGTAATGTGGTATCTTGAAATGGGAAGAATTAAGGTGATAATTAGAAGTAAAATGAAAGTGGAAATAAAGTTGACTATGTGTAGGAAGTTAATGATGAATGTGTATATATATGCATGTTCTGTTATTTGTGTTCATGATCAATCATGGACTATAAAATTGTTTATGGATGATATTAAGTTGAAACAGAGTTATAATGATAGGGAAATGAGGAGAAATTAAATTAGAAATGATAGACAAGCTTAAGGTTGTGAATGTAGTAAGTAAAGAGGTAGAATCTGGAAAATGTGATGCACTTGGATATACTTTGGGGAAAGAGGCATAACTTTCTCTGTAGAACTCGGATTGAGGTCATTTAGGTATGGTTTTAAAGAGAACTTTGAGATCTACAACTTCTATAAAGACTCGAGAAGAGATTTTGATGTATAGAGGGTCAAAAATTCAAGTGTCTATAAAAGATCCGTAAAGGTCCACTTAGCAGATATTATGCCCCTTCAAATAGACATAAGCGGGGTTGGAAAGCTAAAAAACCCAAGAAGGTCCACCCTGCAGAGATGAAGTCTGCCTAACAAACATTCATGGGTTGGGTGGTCTTAATTAAGGCTAAAACAGGACTTGGAATGAACCTAGAATGATGTTTTGATTATGTGACTAATGTGTGATATACTTGAAGTGATAATTGGGGTTATAACCTACTGAATGAATAGATGATAGGCAAGAGTATAATGTGAATGAAGATGTTCATATGATTGTAATTGTGATTCAAAGGATATGAGTAATGAGTACCTAGTAAAAGTGAATGAGAATTGGATATTATGAAAGCAAATAATGCTAAAATTGAGAATGTGCAGAAGAAGTGAAATTTGATAATATACTCGGGATTGTCATTGAGCATGCATTGTACATAGTTCATATACACATTTCTGCATAAATGAATACTTAAAATTGTACAATTATTAATGTCTCTGCAATGTGTGTCTTGCATAATATTGATGTGCAGGATAAAATGTCCGCATCCATACGTTTCCAGATCTTGGAAGTAAATGCTAATCTGGAGCGTACTGTGAGTCGACCTAGATGGTCTCATTTCATTGTTTGTTCTAATTTCAGTTTTTACATTGAATGACTACGGTTATGATTATTATGTAATGTGAATATGATTGATATGAATGTGAATTGCTTATGTTGATGCCAGACAATGAAGGTCCGAGACTTGATGTATGAATGTGACATTGAAGTGCTACTTGTATGTGAATGTGAAGAAATAAATATTGCTCAACAATTATGTTCAATGCTAGACTAAGGTTCGATGATAAAGGTGATATGAATGTGACTATACATATGAATGAAAAATTGATTCTCAACTTAAATGTTGAATGCTAGACTAAAGTCCGATGACGTGTAAAGTGAAATAAAGTGACTATTTGATCATATGTGACCTATGAATTTCATTTCATGAATGCATATAAGATAAAGGCATTTGTGATCGGAGAGCTCAAAGTTCAAAATATGAAAAGAGCCTCAGGCTCAGTTGTGAATGTACCTGGTATCCACTGAGGGATATAAGACATTATCTGATACAGCTCAGTATTTACAAGGGATATGGGCCAGCCTGTTATCGACAAGGGATATGGGCTAATAAAAGAGGCACTCGGTCATAACAATAATAATTGAAAGTGAGTCATAAGCAATGCATATGCATATGAAAGTATGATTTAAAAATTGACTAATTTCTGAACATGAAAGATCAAGTGATATGTGATGCATTATGATTATTTAAGAAATGGTGTAAATTATGTGAAAATATGTAAACTATATGTGTTATGAGATTGAGTGAGCAATCATGGATGGTCGCAGAACTCACCCAAAATTTGCAATATTTTTTTCAAGCTCAGAAGAGACACCCAGTTAAATCAACTGGAGTCTAACCACTACCTTTGAGTAAGAAATAGAGGTCAGGAACAATTCGCGTTTGCATTTTTACCTTCTTATTTTTGTATCAATTTGTATATTCTACAATTTTTGTACAATGTGTATTTGAACATTCTGTTTATAATAACTTTCCAAATGGGAAATGTTTGTAAATGATTTTGTGTTGTAATAACAACTATGAATTTAAGTGTTTTGTATGCACAATGGGCCTCAGTGACTGATGAAATTCAGATGATTTGTGAAATGATTTCAAGCGTTTAACTATGCTAGCATGCCACCATTGCGGGGGTACGCACTTGGACATTACTCAGGATGTCGGGTACGTGTCTTGTAAGAGTGGGGTGCTACAATTTAGTATCAGAGCCCAAATTTAGTATCTTACATGGGCAATTTTCAAAATATGTGTCAAGTTGCATGCATTTTAGACATGTCATAGCAAGTAGGAGCAACTGATCCCCAGTTTGAGTCATATATGTATGAGTCACACGCATGAGCATTTATAAAAAGTTTGCGCTGAAAGAAATAGTGAGAAGAATGATGATCTGTCAAAATGTGAGAAATTGAAAATTTGAGGATATCTAGAAATGAGAAATAGTATGTGGTTAGATATGACAGATTGAGATTCAGCACATTCGTATTGGTGATGTATTATAGAATATGACATCAAAATTGTACTGTGATAGTATATCCTCGAATGTGAAATAAATGTGAATATATTGTCATTGATTGTTTGAGGAAAATGGGGATATAAGTAGAAATGAGAAGATTAAAGTATACAAGCAGAATGTAATGAAAACATAAATTTGTTATGATCTTAAGAGGATGTTGGAACCAAAATGGTTGTTTGATTAATATGACCAGAGTTATGATCCACCGTAAGAAGATATTAGGGAAATTAAGATCAGAATTTCATAATGATTATGCATCAATAATTTTGAATTGATTAAGGATATACATATGGGAGATGAAATAAATGACAATAGGAATATGAGATAGAAATGAGATAAAGAAAAATATGACGAATCACATGAGAAGAGTAAATGCACCCAATAGGGTAGTTGAATCATTATGACATGATGTAACACTAGAAGAGGTAAATTCTGGAGAATTGGGGTAAAGTTGATGTTAGCATATGTCGATGTGAGGAAACCTCGATCGTGGCAATGATAAAGGGAGAAATATTGTCTAGGATCAATAGAGATCAAAGTATATTAGTGAAAGATTATGGGTGTTATGACAGAAATAAATCTCTGGATAGAATTGGAGGACCTTGATGGTACACACCTAAGCATGTTGCGGAAGTAATCATGTCTAGTACTTTATTGAGTTTTGATAACTAGAACTTTATGATTGTGTAAGAAATGATAGAAATTGATCTTCTTGAGTTACTAAATATGGTTAATAAGCAATGATGGAACCAATTGATTGATAAAGATTGCATGAACAGTATAGGTGTTAGAACCAAGAAATCTTCTTTCGAAGAAAAATTTCACTGAATTAGGTTAAGCAGATCAGATAGTTTATATTAAGAATGATCAATGGAGGAACAAATCAGAAATGAATATGTAATGATTCAAAAGTGAGTATTGGAGTCCTAGTCCTAACGGAGACACAAGTATAAAATGTAGAATATGCTACTAAGAATGTATGCGTTATGTTTGATGTAAAGTATCCAACTATATGATTGGATTCTTGAATTTGAGGTAACATTATTGCTAATGTGAGGAGAACTTAGGTCCACATTATATTCTCTGTAACTATGTACATGAGATATGAATTAGATCTGATGAATGTGTTACCAGGAAGTTAAGGTTTCAAATAGATTAAAATGTATAGAGAAACTAGAATAAATGAACAGACATTAGAATAAGTCAATGAGAAATCAGAGGAAATCAAATGAATGGATAAAATCATTCGAGAAAAGAAGTCAATTTGGAGACTGATCATAACATGGGATGATACTACCTCATAGAGGAAATGGTCACTTACTGAATTACAAGAACTAATCATAGGCAAGTTGAGTTTTAGCTACATTTGTTTGAGTTAACAATGCCCCTAACAATGACATGACATTGAAGAATAAAGCGCCCCAATTATTTAATGAAAGTATTTATAAAGTTGAGAAGAATATTTTAAATACTTGAGGTAAATCTTACATATCATGAAGGTAGAAACAATTATTTGCCAAGTTTAATAAGAGTGAATTTTAGCTTAATCGAATAAAATGTCGAGTTGTATAGTATCTGAACATGACATATTGGGAGAACCAAAGAAAATTGAGGTAATGATGAAGTGAGAAACTTCAAGGCATATGTATGAGAGATTTGGAGATTATGAAGTATACAATGATATCTCACACTAGGGATTCGAATGTAATTTAATGCAGCATAATAAAGTGATTTCTTACCCATTAAGACAATTCAAGTCTCATGAGATGATTATTTGATACAAGATTTTGAATGTGATACAATAGTGATTACTTGAGAGCTTGGAGATATAATATATACAGTGGAACATTTTGGACATATATAAATGTATAGATCATTAAAGTTTGAGGCACTTATTGAGTTTGAAAGAATTGAATATAAGACAAAGACAATGGATAGAATTACTGAAAGATTATGATGGTACAAATTAGTATTATCCGGTAAAGATAGTCTTGTATCTTATGCTTGAACATAAAATTCAATAACGGAATGGAACAAACTCAAATATTGCGGTCACCAAACCTAATGCAATAAAGAGAATAGAATGTCGAGTTGAATATTGGGGCAAAATGAAGTAGTATTGGCTGCATTGAAATTTAAGATCAGTTTCATATGAAATGATTGACAAAGCCCGAAGCGAGGATCTAGAATTGTGCATCTTATTAAGGAACTGAAATGAATATGAATTTCGAGTTTGAATTGGAAAATGATACTTGTGATTGAAATAAGAAGTACGTATAACCGGTAAGGAGACTATTAGAGAAAGCATAAGAAATAACCTAAGCTATACATCCTAGTAGGAATCCGACGAAACTACATTTAGCGCCTAAGAATATATAATCAAGTGACTAAATGTATGAATTATCAATAGTCTTAACTGTTGGAGATACGCTTAAAGCTTATACATTGGAGTTCATAGGAACGCAAGATCGATGTGTATTTTTAATTGACTATCATTAGAACACCGTATGGGGCGTTATACGACAAAAAGAGTAATTCACCCTTACATTGAAATGAAGAGGGCCTAAAAATGGATAAAGGCTAGAATTGATTCGAGATGTTACTGATAAACGAAATTGATCTATGTTAGAAATTAAGTGATTCAAAAAAGTTGAATAAGTTAGGTGGATCAACAATAGACATATGGAATATAGTGTGATGGACATACAATTTAAGTGTATTAACACTAAATAGATGAGAATTATCAAGCGATAGATGAGATGTCTCCGGGAGTATCACCTTGCAAAGGTGTGCTTAGATTGAGAAAAAGGTGTGCTCAGATAAGGAAAAAGAATGAACTAAGCTGGAATTGTATTCGTCCATATGAAGTTATTAAAGATAGGACCATTGACTTATGAGTTAGTATTACCAATAAAAGATGTATCAGATTCATACTATGTTACACAGATATGTTTAGGAAATATCGTTATGATCCAATATATGTGTTATCGATACTTGAAGTGAAACTATGAGTAATTAGAGATAATTGAGGAAACAATCATGATAGTGTGATATCAGAATAAGTACTGAAAGATCGAGTGATTTCATTAACTATAGTTAAGTGGAAGAAATTATCCGAGTGCTATAGTTAAATGGGATACGAGGAGTATAAGAGGAAACATACCCCAGCTTTCTGATCAATCAGATAAAAATTTCGAGGGCAAAATTTATTAAGGGGGAGAAATGTAACATCCTGTTTCCATACTAAAGGTTAGAACCATATAGCAATGAGATATTAGAAAATACATTTCATGCTCATGCATAGTGTTAGCATATACGCACGTGAAATTAAATTTTTACACACATTAAAATGATTATATATGCATATGATTATATATGCATTCATAGACATTCCGGATATAATTGATTTATAATTGAATTATGAATGTGATTTTATGGAGAATTGTGGTTTTTATATGTTGAAAATTTGATTTACAGAGTGTATTTAGTAATTTAGAATTTTTGGAGAATTTTAGAAAATTTCTGAAAATTTGGGTAAAACTTGGACTAGAAAAATGCCAAGTGGCAAGACAATTGACAAATAGTAGTTGAATTAAGAGTCAAATGGCAATGAAAATTTTTATAAATGACAATTGGGTTTAATGACATATTTCATTGAAATTTGGAGACCATTGGAGTAGAAATTGAATTTAAATGAACTAGTTAAATGAAAGAACCTGGTTTGAACCTATGGGAATAGGACATGTAGCAAGTGTCATGTGTCACTTGCCAAGCCATGCCTTTATCTTATAACCCATGACTCTTATCACTTGGAGAGACCAATTAATTGCCTTGGTTCATGTTTTCTTCCTCTCATTTTTGTGACTACTCCATTTCTTCTCTTCTTCACGAATTTCTTCTCTCCAATCCATCATCAACGTTGAACCTGGCCCTCTCTTCTCTCACTTGCTACTCTCATCTTGTTGTCTTCTTCATCTTGTCTCCAAAACCTAACCTAATCCACCCTAGAAGGTTGATGATCGTGAGCTTGAAGGATTAGGGTTTCTTGGTGGTTTTGAAGAAGCTTAAAAGAAGATCAAATAAGTTATGCTTTAATCTTCATGGGTTAATGTAAATGGAACATGTATAATGAGTAATTTGAGATTGACGGGTTGGTCATGAATTTGTATGTATGTGTCATGGATGAAGAATAAAGATGGTTGATGTCTTGTTTTGAGTATATGATTTGTTGAAAGTTGATAAGTTGTTGTCGTTGAGATGATTTTTGAGATAGAAAAGTCATTATGATAAATGTGTATATGATGTGTCTTATTTTAGGTGTATATGATCAAGCATGGATTTTGAATTGTGAATAGATGATCTTGAACTGTAATTGGGGCATTATTGAATAAGAAATGTGGATATAAGTTAGAAGTGATAGATTAAGCAAAAGATATGAATTAGGAAGAGATTAATGAAGAAATGTGCTTGAAATGTCTTAGATGTAGTTGTTCAACTGAACATATGTCGGTTGTTTTAACATATCTTGATCTACAGATATCCAAATAGCACAATTGTTGATTTATATTAAACTAGAGACGAGTGGCGACAATTTTCATAAGAAATCAAGTTTTAATTCTAGTTTTAAGAGTATTGAAAATTGTCTTGAAGTTGAGTTTCAGATTTTGTCTCTATTTCTGAACAGTATGGAGTAAATTGTGTATATCTTTTAGAATACTGAGCCAAATTGTACGAATTTAGGTTCTTTAGAATCTTAGGAGATGAACAATTTTTTAGAATATGACTTTCCAAAAAACCTCATTTTCTAGGTGTAAAATGGATGTGAAGTTTGGAAACGAAAAAAAAAAGGAAGGGAGGACGCTTCGGCCAGATGCAGGTCGCGATTGCGACGTGTCATGTCGCATTGTGATCTATGATGAAGTCACGACAACAACGCGTTGCGGTCACAACACTGCCGAAGTCACATGCCACTACGGCCCAAAGGTGATACGCGAGAGATACCTTTCAAACATGTGTTGGTTTTTTGATGATATCTTGAGCTATAGATGTCCAATTAAGGTAATTCTTGATTCAAATTGAACTAGAGATATAATTATACAACTTTCTTAAAGAAGTTAAAGTTTTATTCTATTTCTAGGACTTTCACATTTTGGTGAGAAATTGAGTCAGGATTGAGGTTATAATACTACCCAAGACAGAAATTATGTTTTGATATTTTCATAAAAACTTGAATGGATATAGGCTTAATCATACAAAGCTGTCTTCACAAAAGTTGTAGTTCATTATCTTATCTTTCAATTGGTACTAAGTTTGTAATTTTCAGATATCTGAGTTGAAATTTTTTAGTTGTACAATTTGAGGGTATGATCATGAACTTGCCAAACGTTCAATTATGCATAGTCTATAGTATTGTGAGCATAACTCATAAGATACTAAACCAAATTGAATGATCTTGGTATCATTAGAAACTTAAGAGATAAAAAAACACATTTCTAGAAGAAAGTACCATCGAATTACTTCATTTCCATTATGAAATTGATCATGGAAAAATCTGCATTGAAGAAATGAGTTATGAATTTTGATTTTTTATGGTTTTATTAAGGTATAAACCATAAGTATAAATGATACTTATGTGAGTTTGGAAATATGTATGATTATGTGACGAGAATAATGTAAAGGTACCTGGGATTGTCATTGAGCATATAACACATATACATATGTATATGATTGGGTGTTCATATGATTATGCAGTTAATAATGTGTGTAAATGTGTATTATGTGATGTTGAAACACAGGATAGAACGTCCACATCCAGATGCTCCTGGACCATGAAAGCTAATGCTTATTTTGGAGCGTACTATTAGTAACCTAGACGGTCTCACTGAATTATTGTTGTGCTAAATTCTGTTTTATCTATGAATGTGATTTGATTGTTGAATTTCGGACATGAAGGTCCGATGATTCTGATCTGATAATTGTGATATTGAAGTGCTCCTTGTATGTGAATGTGATGGAATATATGTTACTCAATAATGATGTTGAATGCTGGACCTTGGGTTCGATGTGATTTGAATGTGTATGTGCAAGCATGTGTCCGATTGAACATATGATATGTGAATCGTTTCAATATTAGAATGCGTGAAAGATAAAGGAAGTTGTGCCTGGAGTCACCAAGATAAAGAGCTGAAAGCTCAGACTGTGATTAGAGCCTCGGGCTCAGTTGTGAATGCCCCCGATATCCACTAAGATATATGTGCTAGTAAAAGAGGCACTCGGTCACAACGAAAATAATAAATGAAAGTGAGTTTTACGTGCATTGCATTTATATTTCATATGTGTATTTTACATGAATGAAATAATCATTATGGTTGTTCTGAAAGTGAAAGGTGATGTTTTATGAATGTGAAAAGATGTGAATTACATGTTATGTGTATTTATGTGATGCATGAATTGAGTGAACCATCGATGATGGTAACCTCATATGAGTTCGCAAAACTCAACCAAAATTTGCAAGATTTTTTAGGCTCAGAAGAGTTACCCCGTTAAGATAACGGGAGTACAAACGATGCATTTAAGTAAGAGATAGAGGTCGGCATCAGTTCAGATATGCATTTGTACTTTCTTATTTTTGTATTAATTTGTATATTCCGTAATTTTTGTACAATGTGTATTTGAACATTCTGTTTTTACTAATTTTCCAAATGGGAAAAGTTTGTAAATGATTTTGGGATGTAATAACTTTTGAAATTGGTTTTGCAAATGAAATTCATTAAAGTGTTTTAATAATTGTGATTTCGAGTTTTATGAAATAAAAGTTTAGGCCCGAATTTTATTATTGATTTCCGCATATGTTAGTGCTAAAAAATACCGAGTTTTAAGTGTTTGATTGATCTAGCATGCCACCCTTACGGGGTACGCACTCAGACATCACTCAGGATGTCGGGTACGTGTCTTGTGAGAAGGGGGATATATGACGCATATTTTTCATGTTAATGATTTGACATAATTCGAATGGATGTGTCCAAAATTAAATTTAGTTCATAGAGATTGGAGCCATTGTCTCATTATTACATGGTGTGTTTGTTTTGTTACATGTTTGTTGTTTTATTTTCTTAAGGACAAGCAAATGTTTAGGTGTGGGGATGTTGATAGTAGTGATTTGTATTGTTTTTAGGGTTAGATTTGATAAGTATTTTAATGTCATTTCAAGTGTTTAGTATGCATTTAGGGTTTAATTAGGTTAGTTTTTGTGTTTAAGTGTTTTTATTGGGTAAATTGTATTTTTAAGGTACCTTGATGTGTTTGCTAGTGTTGTAGGCTAAACAAGGAAGAACGAGAAGAGTTAAAGAGTTTTCGAGCCAAAAAGCATAGGCCATGATCATGCACACATGCCACGATCATGACAAAAGACGAAGAACCAGAAGCAGCCAGGCCACGATCACATATTAAGATCTACGATCGTGGCAAAGAGCATCAAGTCAGGCCACGATCGTGCACTGACAGAAAAACTCAAGTTTCGGATAAATTTTTGGACCGTTTCAACCCCAACTTTTACTAGAGCGCCCAAAGTATAAATAGAACATTATGGGACATATGTAGTAGCCTTGGAGAGTCTAAATCGAGAGCTTTCATGCGAGTCACATTTCGGAAACCCTAGAGAGTTTTGAGAGATTGAGGAAGGAGATAAAGGAAGAGAGACAAGGGGACGAAGCTTAACGCAATGTACTTCTTGGAATAGGTGATTTCCTACTATCGCTGCCTCCACGATCTATTCCGACAGCAGTTTCTTTGTTTATTTCAATTTTATTTATGTATGAAATTGGGATATTAATTGAAATTGTTGTTGTTGAGTGTTAGTTATTTTCTATACTCACCTTCGAGTTTTCAATTCTTGAGATTAATAAAGTTTAATTGGTTGTTTTTCTTTTGATTTAATTGTGATTTAAATTCCTGTTCTTAATAATTTGGGAATAAAGTGAGAGGGTGAGCCGAGTGAAAATATTCAATTTGGGCTAACAAGAGTTGGGTGAATTGATAGGTAAAGGATTGAATCAAACTAATAGAGTCATGTAACGAGTGATCAAGCATAGATTCCCAGTAAGTTAATAGATAACTTAGAACTAATTTAGGTTTTTAGATCAATCGCGAATCGATAGATCATGATTCCATAATTTAAATTAGGGATCATCAATTAGGGTTAAGAATTATAACTGGAGAGATAGTAATTCACTCTAAGACCATCTAGACCCATTAAGTCAAGAATTGCACAATTGATTAGGTGTTCGTTAATTTTGAATTGAATTTCGCTTTTTCTCACTTGATAGTTTCTAGGTTAGTTTTGGGATTAGGCTGTGTGATTTGTTATCATATTTAGATTTCTTCAATTCAATTCTTGAATTATTGTTTGATTAATTTACTTTTTTGCAATAGTTGTTAAGTTTGTGACTTAGTTGCCATTAGACTTAGGACTAGTTCCCTTCCTTGTGGGATCGACAACTTAGGTACTACATAAACGACCCGTGCGCTTGCGGTAATTATCAAGGTTAAAAATATTGAAACTTAGAGCGTGTAACCTTGAGCGAATAGTAGATCATTTGAGCCACTTAGTTAAGCATGGTGCTAACATGGGCCCTATCAATGATGATTTTCTAAATGAGTAGCTACATGTAGTACAATTGACAGCTTCCTAGTACGCTGATATAGTGAATTTCTTGGTTTCTCATTAATTTCTTATAGATTTAACCAAGGCACAGAAGGAGAGGATGAAGAGCCAAGTAAAGTTTTATATATGGGATGATCCTTACCTTTGGAAATTTTCTACAAATCAAGTCATCAAACAGTGCATACCTGATAGTGAATTTCTTTCTATTTTAACATTTTGTCACTCTTATGCATATGGGGTTCATTTTCGCACAAACCAGACAGCTCGCAAGGTTTTAGAGTGTGGGTTTTACTGGCCATCTCTATTTTGAGATGCTTATAATGTCTATAGAACTTGTGACAACTGTCAACGTATAGGTACGTCAGGTTCCTGTGGCGAAATGCCTCAAACCCCCATATTAATTTGTGAGATTTTTGATATTTAGGGCATGAACATCATCGGCCTCTTTCCTTCCTTGTTTGGATTTCAATATATTCTGCTTGCAATTGATTATGTGTCAAAATGGGTGTAAACAAAAGCCACTTGAACTGACGATTCTCAAGTGGTTATCAATTTCTTGAAATCTAACATTTTATCCAAGTTTGGAGTCTCGTGAGCCATCATTAGCGATAAAGGGATCAACTTTTACAACTGGATGAGTGAGGCCTTCCTGAAGAAATATCAAATGATGCATTAAGTCTCAATCGCTTATCACCCTTAGAGGAGTGGTCAAGCTGAGGTGTCTAACTGAGAGATCAAATCCATCTTAGAGAAGACAGTGAATCCCAGTATGAAGGATTGGAG
>JAOTAY010023540.1:0-29918 GCA_025629805.1 Erythroxylum baracoense | reverse complement strand
ATACCTTGGTGTGATGGGCGGTCGGGGTCCGAGGCCCGGCACTGTAGCGATCCGGCCCAAGTCCGGATGCTACATTAAATGATCCTTTCCCATTATGCTTCTTAACAATAATGATTATGAGTTTGTTGAATGCTCAACTAAAGGGAATTAGCATAAGAATACTAAAAAAGGAGATGGATGTTTACAGAGTCTATAGATAGGAGTAGAGATAAATAAGTCCTTGATCTATCTATAGTGCTATGCTTGTTCTTCATTTCTATTCAAATAATATATGAGACTTTTGAGGGATTTACTTGAACTAGATAAGCTAAGACATTTAACTTTAGGCGAATGAACTCTAAAAAGATCATTATAGGAATTATTATTAAATATCCCTGAGAAATCTCCCTTTTAAAAGACCTTATTATTTTTGTTAGAGTTGGGATTGTAAGAAGGAATACCACTTACAATAGGGGCATAGCTTTTGACATCACATGACCTTAATTTTGGCTCTCTTTAGAAATAAAAGTCTAAATTATAGAAGTTCGGTAACTGATACAACGCAAAAACACTACAATTATCAAACTATGAGTATACATTTTCACCATCTCCTATCTTGATCTTAAGTTCACTCTTAAACTTATACTTTATTCTGAATATTTGGATCATTGTCTAAGAATATCACTCCATAGTTTAATTTTCCAAAAGTTCTCATTCTCTAAGTGGACAAAAAAGTTCTCATTCTCTAAATAATGCCCACATAACCACTTAACCTACAGTGACTCTTTTTTAATAAGAATTATCTGCAATCTTTTGGCAAACATCACTCTTTTCATCAAGTGAATTTGTAAGATTCCTAAAACCCCTTCATTTGTAGGTAGATAAACTTCTTTCTAACTATCCTTTATATAAGGCTTTTTGTAGGCATCACTAGTCCACAGGAAATTCCTAAGGAGTTTCTTAATGTCCCTACAAATACTCTTAGGTAAAATTAGATGGAAGGACCAATAACCATATAAGTTTTTTAAAAATATAGGTAATAAGCTATAACCTATCAGTAAATGAAAGGATATTATTTTTCCAATGCCTAATTCTTTTTTACACCACGTCATATAGTGGTTGGTATTCCCCATAACAGATCCTCTTAATAATGATTGGTACTCCTGATTAAGTAAAAGGAGGGGATTTAAGTATAAGCCTAACAATTTCAATAAGCCAATGAGATAAATGTTTAACACTTGTTGAAATTATAACATGGCTTTTATTTTTAATAATGGCTAGACTTGAGAGCTTATTAAAGGCATTAGGACTATTGATCAAACAAGCTACTGACTTAAGGTTAATAACATAAAGGAAGTGATGTGTGTTTAAATTTTGATTCAATTGATATGCTACACTTAGTGATTAATGCCTTAGAAATACTTATGATACTCACTTTAACTCATATTTGATTATAGGTAAGAATTAAAGGAGCTAAAGTGACCCGAAAGCATGTTCATTTAAGCCATCTTCTCAATGTCCATAACCTATTGATTCATAGAGCAAGAAGAGGATTGAAAGAAGGGACAAAGAATTTCAAGTGAAGTCTCATACTTATACTCAGCCAATTGCTTCTCACACCAATGTCCATGCATACACGCAATAACTCCAATGCAAGGTGACCAAATGTTTCTCACGGTGAAGCCATCTTCCAGCTGCTTCTCACTGTTTCTTATACTTCCAGCCAGTTATCCTTTTAATCCACCAATGTTTAAAGTATAAGAAGACAAAGGTGGATGGCTATACTTGGAATAAAGAAATGAAAATGGAATTAAAGGGTGGAGTGCTTCTCAAAGCCATAAGAACTCACGACTGTGACTTGTAAAGTCATGCTCGTGAGGCCTTCTCACGGAGAAGTCGAATTATCATACAGAATAGAAAGGTGTCATGTTTTTTTTAACCTAGTTTTTTACCACATAAGGAAAGGGCATGACGGCAGAAAGGAGGTCATTCAGGAGACAAGTGAGCCGCAAGCTTTGTTTCTCTTCGTTCTTCGTTCTTTCATCGTTTTTTAGCTCTGACAGTGGCAATAAAGGTTAAAGCCGATGGTGAGAGCTTAAGGATGGAGATGGAGGGCTAAGCTTCCTAGTCGGTTCTATAGGGATGTCAACACCGAGTGATGGTTAAACCATTTTGTCATATTAACATGCAATTTCTGTTCGAGTTGTTATGTTGTTTATGTTGATTTGATCAGGTTTTGGGATGGATGATCTTAAGACGTTATCTTGACTATTCTATTTTGAACCTATTGCTCTAACATTGATCGTAATCTGTAATAATTACTTTTAATGTTTTTTAGTATCATCTAATGATCTCGTATCATTGGGAACAATATAACTTCGGTTAGATTACCTAAGCATACGAGGTTACTACTTATATTGATCATTTTCCACTTCGTAATGCAGCTGCCAAATTAAATCTAAAGATCGTATCCTAGGCTATTTGATAGTTAGGTTTAATTATTGATCGTGTCTTGATTAAACACAACCAAGGAAAAATTAGGATCAATAGAGCGTTCTATTAGTCTCATATTAATAATTTGAAGAAATTGTAAAGACGTTAAGATGATGGAATATGCTTGATCGTGTTTAGGTTGAGATTGAACCTAAAACTGGACTTTACTCATATTCGACACTTTAATCATTTATGTCTACTTTTTTTAATTTGTTTTCGATAGTTTAATTTAGTTTTATTTTCTAAATTGATTAAAATCCAAAACCCCCCTTTTGTTATATTTTCCTAGCATCAATTAATTTTGTTACGAAAATTAACTGAACATTTCCTTTGGATTCGATCCCAACTCACCATAACTACAAATTTTAGTGTGTAGAGTTAGGTAAATTTTGTAGTGCACTCGACCAGCGCTGTCAAATTTTGGCGCTGTTGATAGGGAGTATGGTAGTTTAATTTTTGTATTTGATTTGAGTTGGTATTTTGTGAATATATTTGTTTCTTTTTGTTATTTGTTAATTTTAAAAGTCTGTGAGTTTTGGTATATGGTAATGACCAAATCTCCTCTTACAGAAATCGAGTAACTTAATTTAGAGATCGACAGAACATTACAGAGATTGCGTAAGGA
This sequence comes from Erythroxylum baracoense, assembly GCA_025629805.1. Lineage (NCBI taxonomy): Eukaryota > Viridiplantae > Streptophyta > Magnoliopsida > Malpighiales > Erythroxylaceae > Erythroxylum > Erythroxylum baracoense. Next base: position 26,821 of record JAOTAY010023540.1, on the reverse strand, counting down.
AGCAAGGTCAAATTTGGTAGAAGAATCGGAATCAGAATCTGAGGACATGATGGCGAATTCGAGAGCATTGAGGGAGTTGGCTGCACCAAATTTAACTCAAAGAATATTATGCATAACATTTTTGAATTTTGCTGAACATATTACTTTTGAGTTAAAATCTGGATTAATTCATTTATTACCTAACTTTCATGGTCTTGCAGGTGAGGATGCATATAAGCATTTTAAGGAGCTCGATGTGGTTTGTCTGAGCATGAAGCCTCTCGGGATAACTGATGAGTAAATCATGTTGAGAGCCTTCCCATTCTCACTCAAATATGCAGCGAAGATTGGCTGTTTGATTTACTAGCAGGGAGTATAAATACTTGGTTGGAGATGAAAAGACTGTTATTAAAGAAATAATTTTCAGCCTTAAAGATGAAAAGTATTTAGAAGGAGATATGTGGCATCAAGCAGCATAATGGAGAGTATCTTTATGAGTATTGGGAGTGGTGCAAGAAGTTATATGCCAGTTGTCCATACCACAACATATCGAAGCAACTTCTCATCTAATATTTTTATGAAGGATTGTTACCAATGAAGAGGAATTTGGTTGATGCAGCAAGCAGTGATGCACGTTATGAGAAGACTCCCATTGAAGCTAGGATTTTACTTAAGCAGATGGCCGCTAATACCCAACAATTTTACACTCGCAACGATGTTCGACAATTAAATGAGGTAAGCACTTCATCCATTGAACATTGTTTAGATGAACTAACATCTTTTGTGAGACAGATTGCAATTGGACAAGCACAAGTGAAAGTGTGTGGGATATGTTCAAACACGAGCCATCCAATTGATGAGTGCTCAACATTACAAGAGGGAAGTATAGAGTACGTGAATGCTGAAGGAGGGAACTTCCTGAACCATTACAACCCGTACTCACAGACGTATAACCCAAGTTGGAGGGACCCCAACTTCAATTATGAAGGGAACTGATAACAAAATTACTTCTAGAATCAATTGCAAGGAGCACAACAATTTCAATCAAGGGCACAAGGTGCACAAGGAGCACAAAGAGCCCCTTCTTCCAGTTCAGTTAATGTTCTAGATGAATTTATCAAGGTTTCTACTGCTAACAGTCTTCAATTTTGGCAAGATATGCAGTAGCTTCAATAGAGTATGCTGTAAATTAATCAGAATGTACAACAAATCCATTAAGAATAAAAAAACAAGCACATTTTTCTAAATGGGTCAGATGGCAATGAGGCTCAATCGCCTAGAACCACAAAGTGGAGGAAAATTGCCATCCTAACCTAAAGAATGTCAATGCTAACCTTGAGGAGCGCAAAGGAGATTGAGGGTCCTAAGAGAACCCCACCAAGGATTACTACTACTGAGGAAGAGATCGAGAAGGAATTGGGAAAGGAAGAAAATCTATCATCGAGTATGAAGATAAATTTTGAAAGTCCCAATATTATTAAAACTAGCCCTCCACCTTTTCCGAGCAAATTGACAAGACCAAACAAGGAGGAGAAGGACAAAGAGATATTGGAGACTTTCCAAAAGGTGGAAGTCAATATACCTTTGCTCGAGGCATTCAAGCAAGTACCAAGGTATGCCAAATTCCTTAAAGAATCGTGTACACATAAGAGGAAACTGAGGGGTGACAAGAAAGTGATGATAGGTGAGAATGTGTCTACAATATTTAGAATGAAGATGCCTCCAAAATGTCAGGATCCAGATATATTTACCATTCCTTGCAAAATTGGTAATACTATGATTAATAGAGCTTTATTGGATTTGGGTGCTTCTGTTAATGTGAAGGTTCGTTCGATTTATGTTTCTTTGAACTTGGGTCCATTAAAAGAAACCAGTGTAATCATACAACTAGCTGACCGCACTAATGCTTATAATAATGGTGTGGTTGAGGATGTTTTGGTGCAGGTAAACAAGTTAGTGTTTCCTATAGATTTCTATATTATGGATATGAATGACGACACCTCATGTAATTTGATACCTATCTCGTTTGAGAGACTGTTTCTTAATACAGATCAAACTAAGATAGATGTTTGTGATGACACCCTCATAATGGAATTTGATAGGGAAGTGATTCATTTCAATTTTTTGATGGCATAAAACATCATCCTACTGATCATTGTGTTTTTTTATTGATTTGATTGATCCTTTAATACAAGAAATGTTTAAATTAAGTTGCAAGGATCATTTGGAAATGATTTTAATTGAGGATATGGAAGTAGAAGCCAACACTAATGTTGAGATGAGAGAAAAGCTTATGGAAATGACAGTCATTTTAGACTCATTGGAAAACTCTCCAAAAAGGTATGATTTGGCTTCTATACAACTGCCTGAAGCTCGCCAGAAGTTGTTACCTTCTGATGTGTAGGCACTTGAATTGGAATTGAAGCTACTCCCTACACATTTGAAGTATGTCTATTTGGGACATAAGCAGACTCTCCCAGTTATCATTTTGTCAGAGTTGGCTTCAAATCAAAAGGAGCGGCTGGTTTAAATGCCGACAGAGCACAAGAAGACTATCGAGTAGACTATCGTAAATATCCAAGGGATAAGCCCTTCAATATGCTTGCACCGCATTTTGTTGGAAGAGGATGCAAAATCCACAAGGCAAGCTTAGCGTAGGTTGAATCCTCCAATGATGGAAGTTATAAAGAAGGAGGTATTGAAGCTTCTCGATGCTGGGATGATCTACCCAATCTCTGATAATAAGTGGGTAAGTCCTGTCCAGGTGGTTCCAAAGAAATCTGGAATCACTGTTGTGACAAACCAAGAAGGGGTTCACACCCGAGTGCCAATCGAGTGGCAATTATGTATTGATTATAAAAAGTTAAATGATGCTACTCGTAAAGATCATTTTCCCTTCCTTTTATTGATTAGATGCTTGAGAGATTGGCTAGTTATGACTATTATTACTTTTTAGATGCCTTTTTAGGTTATCTTTAGATCCTGATCGCATCAAAAGATCAGGAGAATACCACATTTACATGCCTATTCAGTACGTTTACTTACCAAAGGATGCCATTTGGATTATGTAACGCACCTGCCACTCCAAAGGTGTATGGTAAGCATTTTTTTAATATGTTGACAAGATTATTGAGATATTCATGGATGATTTTAATGTGACTGGATCTTCTTTTGATGAATGTCTTGAGAATCTTACCATTATCTTAGAACGATATATAGAAAATAACCTTGTGTTGAACTAGAAAAAAAGTCATTTTATGGTAGATCAAGGCATAGTTTTAGGCCATGTGATATCTGTTAAGGTTATTGAAGTAGAAAAGTCTAAAGTTGATCTTATTTCTTCTTTACCTTACCCCTCTACTGTGAGGGAAGCACGTTCTTTTCTTGGGCATGTAGGTTTTTATCAAAGCTTCATTAAGGATTTTTCAAAGATAGTCGCACCATTATGAAAGCTTTACAGCAAGATGTCTCATTTGAGTTTGACGAAAAGTGCAAGAAAGCATTCAACAAACTTAAGGAGCTTCTGACATCCCCACTGATGGTTCTACTGTTAGATTGGAACCTCCCCCTCAAGATCATGTGTGATGCAAGCAATTATGCAATAGGGATGATTCTCGATAAAAACGTCGAATTTATGATTTCAAATTCTACTTATATAGAGGATAAATCAAAAGAAAGTAAAAAAAAAGCCAAGAACAGAAAAGAAGAAGACAAAAGAAAAGAAAAAGCACGAATGGAAATAGTCAAAGCTGAGGATAACATCCTATTTGCACAAATAATAAGAGGGTGTATTTTATTAACCCACTCCATAAAGAGTGGGAAAAGCTTTGCATGCCATCAACTATGCTTCAAAGACTCTAAACCCATCTCAATTGAATTATTCCACTAGTAAAAAAGAACTGTTATTTATGGTTTTTTGCTTTGGAAAAATTTCGATCTTATTTGCTTAGTGCTAAAGTGATTGTTTATTCTGACCATATAGCTTTACGATATTTACTCATAAAGAAAGAAGCAAAATTGAGGCTGATCAGATGGATTCTCCTTCTTATGGAATTTGACTTGGAGAACAAAGATAAGAAGGGGGCAAAAAATGTGGTAGCAAACCATCTTAGCCGTTTAATAAAGGAAGAAGATGATATCCCTCTGTTAGAAACCTTTCTGGATGAGCAATTATTTTCTGCTGATGAACACCTTGATATGCAGACATTTTCAATTTTTTAATTACTAATGAATTACTTGTTGGTTTGTAACAGGCTCAGAGGGATAAGCTATAGAGTGAAGCAAAGTATTACGTATGGGATGACACATATCTTTAGAGGCACTACACATATCAAGTTATCTAGAGGTGTGTAGTAGAAGAGGACATTTTGGAGTGAAAAGTATACTTATAAAGTTCTGGAGAGCTACTGCTACTGGCCAACATTGTTTAAAAATGCATATACCTTCTGTAAATCCTGTGATAGATGCCAACAGTCAGGTAACTTGTCTCGTAAGGATAAATTGCCACAAACTCTTTTTCTTTTCTATAAAATTTTTTACGTTTGGGCATTGATTTTATGAGACCTTTCCGTCTGTCTTTTGGCTTTACTTATCTATTAGTTGTGATTAATTATGTTTCTAAATGGGTGGAAACCAAAGCCACCAAGACTAACGATGCAAAGCTTGTTGCAGATTTTGTTAGGGCTAACATTCTTTCTAGGTTCAAGACACTAAAGTCATCATTAGCGATAGAGGAACCCACTTCTACAATAAGGTGATGGAAGCAATGTTCAGAAAATATCATATCATGCACAAAGTTTCTATTGCTTACCATCCCTAAACCAACGGGCAAGGTGAAGTCTCAAATCGAGAAATCAAGTTAATCCTGGAGAAAAATGTGCAGCCCAATAGGAAGAATTGGAGCGTAAGACTGGAAGACGCATTATAAGCTTATAGGATGGCTTACAAAACACCAATTAGGATGTCACCATACAGGATGGTGTTTGGGAAGCCATATCATCTTCTAGTGGAATTATAACATAAAGCATATTGGGCTATCAGAAGATACAACATGAATTTGGATGACGTGGTAGTGTATAGGAAGTTACAACTTTAAAAGTTGGAAGAGATGAAGAATGAGTCATATCAAAATGCAGTGATATATAAATAGAGGATGGAAGCTTTTCACGATAAGATGATTTTGAGGAAAAGCTTCTTGGTAGTCCAGAAAGTGTTACTATATTACTCCAAACTTAAAATTTTTCCGGGTAAGTTACGTTCTCGTTGGGTTGGCCTATTTGTTATCACTTATGTCTTTCTTTTTGGTGCAGTAGAGATATGGAGCCTCAAAACTAACAAGACGTTCAGAGTGGATGGTCATCACTTAAATTCATATTATGAAGGCTTCCAAACGGAGGATTTAGAGGTGTTGATGCTAGAGGATGTGACTGGTGTCACTTGTTACACACAATTGGAGGTTAAGCCAATGATGATAAATAAAGGCGTTGCTTGGTAGGCAATCCAAGGGAAGTCAATTTCTATTTCTTAATGTTTTTTCATTTACTGTTTTTATTAACTACCCCATTTCTTGCATTTGATTTTACATTAAGGACAATGTAAGTTTTAATTGTGGGGTTGCGGTATATTAGTTTTTATACATGTTTTTGTGCTTAAATGTAGCTTATATGACTTCTTAGGCAGTTTTCAAAATCAAACAAACAAAATCAAAAATTTTCTTGTCTTCTATTGCTTTGAAGATTATTTAGTCATAATTTGAGTGTGAATTGATTAGTAAAATCCATAGAAAAATTTGGCATGTACTTTTGCTCTTGTGATTTGTTAATATGCATGATTCTTAAAAGAGCAGTGACCAGTGGTAGATAAAAACTAGTGAGATTTTGAGCCATATTAGACTAACACATCTACATCAGTCTCACTGTTTTATTTTTTATGTATGACCTTTATGACATATACATCCTTACTTTGCATTGATTTTCTATTCGAGGCCACATTTTTATCACATGCATTTTTTTTGAAAATGATTAGGCATTCCTTGTTGATAACGAGCTACATTAGCCAAATAGCCTACCTCATTATGTGAATTTTCCTTTACTAACCCCCTTTGAGCTTTATTATCCTTTTCTTTTGTGTAAACCACATTATATGCACCTAACCAAATTCCCTACCTAAGTCTTAAAGCTAGTGGAGCATTTGTTAATTCTTGATGAATGTGATTGTACCAAAGCCTAAGTGTGGGGGTATGCATACATGTGGGTTGGTTATATTTGTTAAAATTCCATGTTATGAATCCTATGTTAATGTAGCTTCTATCACTTTTACTTTTGAAAAAAAAGAAAGAAAAGAAAAGAAAAAAATATGAGTTTGAATAAAAGTTTCAAGGAGGAAATATAATAGTTGTGAAAAGTTGTTAATTTATAGTTTAATCTCCTGAAGTTGTATTGATTGGGTGTTTGAATATATTGCATATGAGGCAGATGTTGTTTTGGATGGAGCACTTTTTGTGTTATGTTAATGTGGCTTATCGTATGAGAGCTAAATTGAGTTGTGAAACATAGTTGTTGCATTCTTTATGGCTGACAGTACCCAGTTGTGAATGAATGTTAATTTGTGGGTTTGATATCTCATTGAGTGTTACTTTTGCTTCACTAGCTTGATGGCTTTTATGCCACATTACCCAAAATACATTCCACCTTACCCTTACCCATATTGCAACCCTAGAAAAGTCCTTTGATTCATGATTATGCATGTGACTTTTAGTGGTGGAGAAATGAAATGATATGCAAAGTTATAGACTGTTGTGATTATGAACGGTGTTTGAGTGTACCCGTGGAAATATCTTGTTTAAACACCTTTTGTCCAAGTTTACCTTTAGATCACTCAGTTTCTAAGAGTGATAAATGTTGATTGATCATGAATAGAAGCTTTGAATGTTGAGTTATTACTTTAGGTTTTAAAAGTCATTCATCTTTACTTATGGTTATCTATTTTTAGGAAATATGGAAAATGAATAAAGTTTTAGTTTATGATTTAAGTTTTGACGATTTGCCCGAGGACAATCAAAGGCGAAATGTGGGGGAACTTGATATGTATTTAAATTTTGATTTAATTGATATGCTACACTTAGTGATTAATGTCGTAGGAATGCTTAGGATATTCACTTTAACTCATATTTGATTATAGGTACATTTTAGAAGTAAAAGAGCTAAAGTGATCTAAAAGCATGTTCATTTAAGTCATCTTCTTAATGTCCATAACCTACTGATTCCTAAAGCAAAAACAAGAAGAGGATTGAAAGAAGGAACAATGAATTTCAAGTGAAGTCTCATGCTTATACTCAGCCAGTTGCTTCTCAAACGAACGTCCATGTATGCACGCAACAACTCCCATACAAGGTGACCAAATGTTTCTTACGACGAAACCATCTTCTAGTTGTTTCTCACGATTTCTTATGCTTCTATCCAGCTATCCTTTTAATCCACCAACGTTTAATGTATAAGAAGATAAAGGTGGATGGTTGTACTTAGAATAAAGAAAGGAAGATGGACTTAAAGGGGAGTGCTTCTCACGGGCGTGACTTGTTATTAAGTTATGCCCATGAGGCCTTCTCATGCCCGTGAGAGGCCACTTATGGGGGGTGGGAAGACCAGCTGTCATACAAAATGGTCAGGTGTCCTGATTCTTTTAACCTAGTTTTTTACTACATAAGGAAAGGGTGTGAAAGTAAAGAGGAGGTCATTTTGGAGAAGAGTGAGCCACAAGCTTTGTTTCTCCTCATTCTTCATTCTTTCATTATTTTTCAGCTCCGACAGTGGCAATAGAGGTTAAAGTTGATAGTGAGATCTTAAGGATGGAGATGGAGAGCTAAGCTTTCAATTCCGTTCTATGGGAATGTCAACGTTGAGTCACGGTTAAGCCATTTTTTCATATTAACATGCAATTTCTGTTTGGATTGTTATGTTGTTTATGTTGATTTGATTGGGTTTTAGGATGGATGATCTTAATACGTTATTTTGATTGTTCTATTTCAAACCTATTGCTATAACATTGATTGTAATCTATAATCGTTAATTTTAATGTTTTTTAGTGGCGTCTAATGATCCTGTATCATTAGGAATGACATAAATTAGGCTAGATAACCCGAGCATATGAGGTTATTAGCTATATTGATCATTTTCCACTTCGTATTACAGCTGCCAAATTAAATCTAGAGATCATATGATAGGTTATTCGATAGTTAGGTTTAATTAATGCTTATGTCTTGATTAAACACATCCAAAGGAAAACTAAGATTAGTAAAGCATTCAATTAGTCTCAGATCAATAGTTCGAAGAGAGTTGTAAAGACGTTAGGATGATGGAATACACTTATTCGTGTTTAGGCCAAGATTGAACCTAGAATCGAACTTTACTTATGTTTGACACTTTAATCATTTTTGTCTACTTTCTTTAATTTTTTTTTATAGTTTAATTTTGTTTTATTTTCTAAATTGATTAAAATCAAACCCCCCTTTTTTTATATTTTCCTAGCATCAATTTATTTTGTTACAGAAATTAACCGAACATTCCCTATGAATTCGATTTCATCTCACCATAACTACAAATTTTAGTGTGCAAAGTCAGGTAAATTTTGCAGTGCACTCAACCCGCGCTATCATGAAGAGCATGTCATTAGTAAAGGACATAATGAAAATTCCTAACTATTTATATTTGTTGTGAATCCTAAATTTGTTATCTAATCTTGTTTTTTGATTGATCAACCTTATAAGAACTTTAATTCAAAGAGTGAATAGGTAAAAGAAAGAGAATCACTTTGTCTAATTTCTTTTGCACCTTTAATGATTGTGTGGCTTCACTATTAATGAGAATGTTATAAGAAGGATTAGTGATTCATTGCTTAACCCAAGAAATGAATAAAGGGGAATCCCAAAGCATAGAGAGATTGCGATACAAATTATCAATAATACGTTGCTATGCGAAATCTCCACTTCCATCATACAACCGAAACCAGCTAAGTAGGAACTCACCTTAAAAATATGTCCATACAAGGAAAACTTCCTGAAGGCCTTATTTTGAGATTGAAACCAATCCTTAGGGTAAGCAGTCTCTGCCCGTAGATCTTAAAAGGTGCCCTTTTTTTTGAAGAAAACCAAAAAAAGAAATGGAATTATAAACTGGATCTTCAGATAGGGGAAGCCTTATTGGCTAGGATCTTCTCAATAACTGAAATGGAATTGAATCAAATTCTTTATAGAAATTAATATTCTTAGAGCAATTACTAGCAAACTTCCTTTTGTGATAGTCCTTGTGAATATCTTAGGCAAGTAATATGTTATCCCCAATTGATCATTCATTGATAAGGCACCTTAAGTAGCGTTGATAACTAAAGTTAAAACCAACTTCAATCTTGAGGCCAAGAGTTTAGAAATTATTTTATTGAGCGTATTGTAACAAGCTACTGGTTCATAATATTTTAAAGACACATGATTACGTGATTTTAGAACTAGACCAATGTAAATTTTGTTCCATACCTTAAGCAATCTCTAACTTTTGAATAATTCCTAAACTGCAATGATCACTTGTGTTTTAAGAGAACCTTAGGATTTATAAGAAAAGAAAGCATTAAGGTCATCAGGAGTAAAGGCCCTATTAAGGTTGAAGCTAAATAAAGCTTACTTAATATCTTCATTAGAAAAAGGCTTAGTGAGTATCTTATAATGTTCACTGGTAATTACTTTGGTGAAAAGTAATTGAGGATATGGACTGAGGTAGAGCTACCTGAAGTATTTCTCATCGTACTTTCAAAGTAATCAACAACTAAATGTAGTAGCTTATCTTGATCATAAAACACTCCATCATAATCTATAGATAGGGAAGATATATTATTGGTATTCCTTCTTTAAAAGAGAGCTCTATAAAGAAACTTGTGTAACTTACCATCCTTTAACCATTGTATCCTTGACTTTTGCTTTAGTAATAAATGATGGTCTTTTATAATCTTAGCATAATTCTTTATGGAACTTTTCTCCTATAACTGTTTTATAGTATCAAAGAGGGACTCATAAAGTTCCTTTTGCCTTTGTTAAAGTTGTTCTTTGGCCTTATCAATAGCTTGAAATGTGTTTTTATGTTGACTTTGATTTAAGTTTCTTTAATTTCTCCTTGATAATCATTAATTTCATATGGCATTTGAAGGATCTATAGACATTGATACAAAGAGTCATTCCTTTGTTAATTTCCTCCTATAAACCTTCAAGGTTAAACAAAATTTTGAACAATTGAAAAAAGAAGCTCTTTTATAATAATTCACCAAGTTATGAATTTTTCATAGGGGAATGATCTGCATAAAGGCAATTATTAGATATAACTTTGCTAGCATGGAATTTCTTAAGCCATAGGAGATTAACAAATGCACTATCAAGTTTCTTTCTTAAAGACCACTCACCACTTTGCTTATTGCTCTATGTATAGAAATTTCCTTTAAACTTAAGGTTTGTAACATTAATGCTTGATAAGCAAGACATGAAACCTTTACATGGATTCCTTATATTAAGACTCCCCTTGGCTTCTAAATTAAGAATAGTACTTTTGAAATATCTAATAATTAGCTAAGGTGCCTCAATAAAGTTATAAGCATTTCGAAGATCATTCTAAAGAGAGGATCTCTTAAAAGCACAATTAGAAGCATATATAAAAGATAGTCAAGTTAGTTCAATTCCTTGAATTTTAATTGATAAATGAATGACTTCGTCTGAGTATATGGAATTTAAAACCTCATTTTTATCAGGACTAAAAGTAATAACAATCCTACTATAAAAGTAAGCATTAAGATTGGAAATAATCCTCTATTTCCTATTGATAAACCAAGGATTAACAAAATGTGCAGTATTGAGTTTTATCTCTAAAAGTCCAACCGTCATAATCTTTATTTAATTCAAGTAATCATACAAAATTTGTTACTTTTGGAGGTTGTTTAGCCCTCTTACATTCTAAGCTAATATAGTAATTTAGAGAGTTTGAGAGAAGTACTAAAGGTTTTGACTTTAGCCTTTTTGCCTAAGCTTCTCCTTTCAATAGTTATAAATTCTTCACTTGATATATTAGCTTCCCTAATTTAACTTATTGGGAGGTAAGTTTTACTTATTTGGGTTATTGGTGATCAAGGTAGCATCCTTGTGAACTTCCACTTTTACTTAGATAAAATTATTCTTAGAGCCTGCCTTGGGCTAATCTCTATAGTGTAGCTTTCCATCTTTTCAGCTAATATGGCCTCTATATAATCTTGCTCCTATTATATATTAATATGACTAGAGTAGCTAGTGTCTACATACATTTATATAGATAAGCTTTCTTGAGCACCTTGAAGTTCTTCACCTTTGCCTTCAATTCCCATCAACTTCATATAGTCCCTATGATTAATCTCTTCTCTATAGGAATCTATTTCCTCTTTTTTATTCTAGGAGAAGGCCTCGATTAATAAGTAACTTTAATTATATCATCCATCATATCCTCTTTCTTGTTCAAATAAAATAAAGGAATAGAATTTGGTAGCTCCAATTCCATACTTACTTTGACACATATCCTTGTATATCCTATATCTTTTATAAAGCTTGTTGCTTCATCCATACATAATTGTTTCCCTATAATGCTTATAAGTAACTTAGATCCATCATTAACTAGTATTCAGGTGGGACTTTGTGTATATTAATCCATAATAGGATATGTTTAGACTAAAGTTCCTTCATTAGAATACCTAGCCTTCATTTCTAAATGAAGAGGGGTTTATCATTGAAATGAAAAGGCCTAAGTTTTAATATCCTCTTTGCATTAGCTACAAAATAGAACCTGAATATTAACAAATCTTCAACATTTACAAGAACCTTTGTAAGTCCAAGCTTCCTCTATTGTTTAACTACCCAAAAGTTTATAATAGGAAAATATGGTCTCCTATCAACAAAAAAACCAACCAATATGGCACTCTATTTTAAAACTCTAGATTTTAGTACTTATATAGGGGGAGTAACAATGCTACTCATTTTTTAGATAAAGGGGGAAGAAAAATTAGCTTCTCAATAGAGGAAGGGTCCCCTACAACATGTCTTTATATGGTATATAAAGGAGTAGTTTGTTTTTCATTTTTAAAGGAGACTAGATGAGGAAAAGGAGAAGTAAGTGGTAAAATCAACATATAAAGGTAGGAAAAGCATAAAGATAAGGAAGAAAGTCTAAGACAATGGAAAGAACAAAAATTCAGTAAGGAAGGTTAAAGCAATTATCTTAGCAAGAATTAAAAAGACCATGGAACAAAAAGAAAAGAGAAGTTAAAGCTTCTCTCTCTATGAAATATAAATGACATAAAAAATTAAAGAAGATTATTACATTTTGAATTTTTTAAAACACCATATGGGAAGTGTAATGGTAAGTAACTGCTATATGGGAAAATATTTATCGTAAAATATTTATAAAATGTAAAACAAAATGTAGCTATTAATATAAAACATCTTGACTAGTTTTTGTTTAAAGTTAGACTTGGAGTTATGAGAAGAGAAGAAGAGCTTGGAAAAAAAAGAAAAAGAATAAAGATCGTCTCGTTAAATCATTTTGGCAATGCATCCATTCAGTGTATACTATATATTTGTATATGAATATCAATTAAAATTAATACATGTTCACTTACATATGAGAATACCATAATGGAGTATAATAAATATTATACCTTAATTCCACACTTATATACGAAATATTATATCATTCATTATAAGTAACACAAACTCCTTAATATCGATATATCATCAATGAATACTATAAATATTATGTCTCAATATAAACTATACTAGAATATGGCCATGTCTATATACTAGAACCCATTCCATTATTCATTACATAAAAGAAAACACCAAAACTTTAAAATAGGAACACTATGATTGAGTGAAATGATTACCATCCCTTATTACAAAAGAAGACATAATATATGTAATACCATCCCTATATGCAAAAAAATACCACTAGTCAATAGACCAACTAGAGTTTAAAATGGGAATGCCATGAATGAGCAGAAAGAATATCATGGATCAATATAAAATATAATAAGACACCATACAAAAATTCCATGGTAATGTATAAAAACTACCATCATTTATTACAAGGAATGACACATACACATGAATATCCATATACCATGACTAATTGCAAAGAATATCATACCATAAACTATTCTAGGGCACGATTTATACAACATTGCACTTAAACATATTTATGTTAGGTATTGGTAAACAAGTTTAACTATATACCTATGTTATCAATAATTTTAAATATGATGATTTTTTTAGTGGACTACTTGATGAACATGATTAACCACACACTTATATTCAAACTGTGTTTATAAGTTTTATTCCTATAAAGGGCATGTATAATGACACCTCTATGGATATGGGACTTGTTTAACTACACACCCATGTGGTTAATTGTGATCATGTTTGGATTATTGAATGGACTATACCTATTAAACTACATATATACTTGTTTGATTGATTTAACTACATAATCATCTTATCATTGTAGACTTGAGTTTGTATGTCATATTCACTATTTCTTTTTAGGGGAAAGAATACACCCTTGAGGGATATCTATCTTGAGTATTGAACTAGAACTATATAAAGTAGGGAGGGTTTGGGAGGGATGTTACCCTCCTAAACCCTCCTCGGGAGGGCTTGTTTTTGGAAGTTCTCCCCTCGAACTCGCTCAGGGAACATATTTGACTCGAGTTCCTACACCACTTTATTTTACATATGAGTCAATATAGAAATAACTGTATAGTCATTTCCATATTTCCACTCAAGCTCTTATCATAAGATTTAAAGATAGTCAAAAAAGAGTCCATTCATGTGGTGTTAATGACAGTCCTCTCCTTATTTTTTAAAAGGTGAGGACCTCACCTTATTTTTTGAAAGGTGAGGATTGTCATTAACACATCAATTAATATAAATATTACCTAAAACTAAAACTACTACTTCAACAGTTGTGTAGCAGTCACTGGTATATTGAAACCTTGAAACCTAATATATGAAATATCAAGTTATACAAATATCGTATAATGACCAATGAACCATTTATAGCTCGTATTGGCTGAACCTTAATGACTAATTTGCTCATTAATTTAGCTTTAGAGGATAGGTGACAAGACAACATATAAGTGTTTTTTCCTATAAAAAATCGTAAAAGGTTAAGCAATAAGAAGATAACAACAATATAAAGAAATCTCTGGGAAGTGAAGTCCTTTAATCTTTTGAGAAGCCAAAAGCCTAGTCCATAAGTGTGATTTTTTCTAGTATCAATGATGGAAGTGTTTAAATGTGAATCTATTTTGTTCTACATATTATATGAACCAGGGTCAATTATATCCAATGTTTTGGTTAGTGACAATGTATTCATGTGCATTTAGAAAGACACATTACATACAACACTGAAGCAAGAAATGGGTTTTGTTACTACGCTTTTATGAAAATCACCAAATAAAACCATTTCCTTGGTGCATCATCAAATGTCCATATTTGTCTTTAATTTGATAGTTAGTTTATTATAAAATGCAATGATATTTTAACTTATTTGATGACTTTTTTAGAGAACACTTCTCATGAAATTATTATTTATTTGATTAATTATTAGTTATAAATTTATAAATTATATGTCAATATGTTATTATTTATATGAATAAATATGTATAAATTGATTTATAAGGAATTAATTTGTCATGATATTGTGAGTGCTATACTTTAATACTATACTCGTCTCGTAAGATGCATTTGAACTAATTGAAAAGTGTTAAATATTTTTTTATTGAATCAGTTTTAAGAAAATAGTTATATGGATTGGTCCTGAACTGTGATTTGAACATAAGCACAACAAATCATATGGAATTAATGAAGTAACAATTGGATTATTATTAAACAATGTTGGGAACATATCTAATGTTGCATGTTATTTTGGTGAATAACATGATTGAAGGTGTTATTTTTGTTGGTTATTAAGGTTTAAATAGTAACATAAGAAAATATGAAACACTTTATAGAATGCTCATTGCCTCGTATAAAGATTTGTGGCGAGTCTATAGAATACTTTATCAAGTTGTATACATAAATATAGGTCATTAATCTAAACTTTCTTAAAAAAGCAAAGGAGAAAGGGAAGTATGTAAAAGTCTTAGTTTTAGCATACTAACAAAGGAAATAATGAGCTAATTAGTGATATGGACTTTAAAAATTCATATGAAGCAATAATGTAATTAATTCCCCATAGCTTGTAATAGTTAAAAAGTAAACAACAAAACAACAACATCTTAGTAGAAATCTCACTAAGAATGTAATAGTTAAAGAGTGTTAGTGACTATTATTTGATGTTTAATATATTTATAATTATGTAATATCTAAGTAGCATTAGATGTATTTAGGAAAAACACCATTGATAGTTTTAAATTAAGTAACAACTTTACTTATGTGTAAGAATTCCAAGACTAAATGCAAATGATTCTATATACTGAATACAAACAATTCCATATATAAATAGAAACCATATTAGGACCTAATACTTGTAATACCGACTTACTATATAAAAAATACCATAATTCATTTAATTAAATACCATGTACACTTTAGAATGGGAACACCTTCTTTGATTGTATATTTCACCAAACTTTAATAGAAATTGTATTAGTGCTCTAGTTATCTAATATAACAACTATGTAAAAAGAATACCATCATTTATGGAAGAAAAATAACACCTACATATATAAATGGGAATATAATGATTGAATGAATAAATACCACGTCTTAAATAAAAGTATTTTAGGACTTAGTATATTTAATATCATAGCTATGAACAAAAGTCACCACAATCATTAGCACTAAGTAATTGTAGTTAAAAATAGGAATACCATGATTAAGTAACTAATAATAGCAATATAAACATGGATTATATGCCTGTATAAGAAACTGTGTATTTTAAAGCTTTTATAGAACACAATTAAGTACACTCCTATTTAGTAGATCATATTTTTGTTAGAAAATGTGAAGGAATAACATAAAGGAGATATATTGGTATATGATCATACACCAAACTGTGTCCATTAAAAAATTTTAATACAGTTAACCATACAGTTGTGTGGTTAATTATGCTCTCGTTAGAAATTTTAAAGGTAAAATATGAAGCATATGGATTAGAACACAATCATGCATCAAACTACATATGTTAAAGGTATATTCCAACCCATGTAACTACATTGACTTATGGTAAACGACATAGATTGTTACATAACCATGTATAAAGATGTGCAGAACATTTACATAGGTTTTGTTAGAAATGTTCAATCATATATGTTAATGGTGGTTTTGGACAGAGTTAACTACATGGTAGTATAATGAATAGTGGTCTTATTAAAATTTTTAAAGGAAAAACATTTCAGTTAACTCCAAAAAATGTTAGTATATTAACAAATACCTTTTGGTTATTCCCTCACACTGACTATCATACTTTTGATAAAGCTTAAAAGTGAATGACCACTTTCAATTTATAATACAATTATGTTGAACATGTTTCTATATTTTCCCTTCCCTTCATCCTCAACTATTGACTAATGTTATTATATTATTTATCAGGGAAGAATGGAAGTGTGGTTTTAAGCAATAATATTGATGTCATTTGTAGTATAAAGCAATAATATCGATGTCGTTTGTGGTATCAAGCAAATAATTTTCAAAGATGCCAATAAACCATTTTATTGCCATTTATGGGATCAAGCAACCATTTACCACCTAGAGTATTATGGTTGGATTAATTTATGTTATCAAGTCTCTTTAAATCTACATCACAATATATTATAAGGGTTTAAGGTGGTAATGCTACTATGAGAAATAAGAAGTTGAGATGTAAAGGATTTATTTTTCAAAAATATATGGTAAATGTAAAACAACATTTTCTTATTGAAAAGTTCTAAACTTTTTTCTATTTATTTAAAGTGAAAAAGTTAGTGTAATAAGGAGAGAAGAAGAGTATAAAAAGGAGAACAAGGAAAAGGAATGTACGTTTTAGAGCAAGGAATCATTTTGGCACGTGTCTTTTTAGTGTGTATTATATACATTAATATGTGCAATTTTGACCATACAACATATATTGGTATGTGTTTTAAGATACATGAGTATATTTTGTTTAAGTAAATTGTAAATTATGAATGTCATTATGGTATTTGTGGTGTAATACAGGTGGTGTAGTAAAGATGAGTAATGAAATGGTAAAAGAGATGAGTTGTTTAGATGCGATGACCTTATATAGTGGGACAGAGACATTAACAAAGAGATGGTACTTAAAGTGGATTGAAATTTGAAGTTGGAAAATTATATTTGATTTGTACCAAAGGTATGCAAGATATCAAGGTTTTATCATTGCTATAAGAGGAGGAAAGAAAGATAATAATGGAGACTTTTATAGTAAAAATTTTATGTGTCATTGAGGCCAGTCAAAAACCATAAGAATTAAATATAATGAAATCTAAAAGTTGTGGAAGACTAGGGTGCAATGTTCAAGTATGTTATCGATGTGATGAAGGTATTTATAATGTGAATAAGTTTGAATATATGCATAACTATGAACTTAATCAAATTAATGTAAGGTTTATGAGGCAACATTGGGCTATCAATAGCCATATTAGACATAGATTGGAAATGAACTATATTAACAAAATTAGGCCATGCATAAATGTGCGGAATATTGTAGTACCTGTAGATTGTTATGATATTATAACATGTTTACATAAGGATTATCTTAATCATATAGATCAGTTGAGGAGATTGATAAAATGAAAGAGAATGATAATATTTTTTTTTACAAAATTAAGTGTGGTGAGGACAAAAAGTTGAGCAATGTTTTTTGGTTTAACATAAGGTGTTGTGTGGCATATATTGAATTTAGTGATATGTTAATATTTAATAAGACTTAACTTATCAATAAGTACCAAATGCCATTTACCCCATTTATTAATGTAAACCATTATGATCAATCTATTTTTCTTGGTCGTATATTATTAGAAATTGAGACCATCAAAAGTTTTTGTTGGTTATTTCAAACATGAGTTGTATGAATGGGAAGCCATATAACACTATAACTACTTATGAGTGCAAAAGTATCGGTAACATAATTAAGGCAATATTACCAATTGATAGGCATATTATGTGTTTACAGTACATAATTAAAAAAATTGCCAGAGAAATATGATGCCTATAAGAATTATAAGAAAGTGAAGGGTATTTTTTATGGATGTTGTATATGATGCAATGAATATCCAATGGTTTCAGAGAAAATGGGCCCAAATAATAGTATTCGATTAAGTCCCTTTTTGATGCCTATAGGAGGTAGGCTTAACCATATGTTCAGTGCTATTTTTAAGCAATAATGTCGATAAAATAAATAAGTAAAAGGATGAATGCTTACTTTGATGGTTATATGCATGTTCACATCATATTAACATAATTTATTAAGCAATATGTGCAAATGAATAGGAAAAAGATTAATGTTATGTCTAATTTTTATTGATTTTGATAGCTTTTATATTTTGATTTTGGTTAAAAATTCCAGCCTTTTAATCCAAATTTAAATGAAATTAGTTCTGCGGCTTTGGTTGTTAATATTACAGGAAAAGAAAGATATTTAAGCAAAAGTCACTTCTGTCACACACGTGATAAAGAGTCTCAATGGCATGACAAGGCAATCACCACCGTGCACATTTTGTCACGTGCATGATAAGAGACTCACTACCGTGCTGAATGATTCTGGCATTGAATTAAATTTCTCGTGATTCACACATGATTACAACAGATTAAGAAACCTAGACTCTCTCCATAAATATAAAGCTTATAGAAAGAAAAGAGAGGTTGGCTGACAAAGAATAGAAAATAATAAAGAGGCGGTGAGAATACAGAGAGGCAGAAAGCGAGAGCTGAAGCCCAATCGATGTGAGCAATAACAAAAGACAGTAGAGTAGTCAGCAAGAGGTTCCATTTCTTTTAAGCAGAATGGAGGACAGAAAAGGCAAAAAGTGGGAGCTGAGCCAAGGAGCGTGAGCTTGGCATAAGAGTCACCACCAACTCTTCTTCATCGGAGAGTTTTTCATTATGTTTGTTGAACTTATTTCATTTTTTTATTGTTTTTTGTTCTATTTATCACTATTTGTTGAACCTATTTCATTTGTTTATTGTTGTTTATTCTATTTATCGCTTTTATTTCTGTATTTACCTTTAAACATGGGATTGAAGTTAATGAATATGATGAACACTTTTTATTCCATTATGGGCTGATTGTTTATTCTTGAGAATTAATGGATTTGATTTAATTGATTATGCATGATCAAGTTACTGTTTTATTGTCTTGTTATGTTCTATGATTTCTGAACTTATTGGATTATTGGAAAAGGCAGTCAGAAACTACGAATTGTGTAAGAAGCACTAAAATGTTTGATATACTATGAGGTGAGTTATCAACGCTAATTACATTATATTTTTATCCTGAACTTAAAGATCATTATGTTTTTTTAATATTTTTCAATGTATTTAGTACTTAAAATGACTTACACTTAGTTATAGATCTTATTTTAGTCCCTTAATAAAGAAGGAATGGATCTAGTACGAATTAAGTCAAGTTGGAGTATTTTTGTAAATTTTTAGCGAAACAATCATACTATAGTACCAACAAGATACCATAGTGCTCCCTATATTCAAACATGCAACATTATATTTTTAAGTTAGTTTCTATATGATCAACACAACATTAATATGGACCCATGTCAAAATGTGTTCAATAAGGGAGCAGTATGTTTCTTTAGGTATTCATGACATCCTACTATGTTATAACTAATGTTAGCTAATATAGGGTAACAAAAACTTATATCTAGACTCATATTAGTGCTGCTTTGTTATGTAAAGAAACCAAAAGGGGTATTAAGTAATACAAGAGCCCAACATTATCCCATATTTATGATATATTAGGCAAATATTTTAGGGTTTTGTGTTTTTAAGAGAAAGATAAAAAAAACTAGAGGGGAGAGACGTTTAGAAAGACTAGAAATTAATGTCAAAGAAGAAAAGGCCTAATAGCATGACAAGAAGAAATAATATTAAAGGAAAGAAAGATTCCATCAATGTTAATCAAGAAGCACTAAAATTCAAAAACTATGAGATATGATTCTTCCATCTTATGTTCTTCATTTTTTATTATTGGTTTTTTTTAATTTATAAACTAAATTGTGATATAGATTTAGGTAGAATGAATCCTATAATTGTATTTTGAATTGATTTATTTTATTTAATGAAAGATTCTAGTTCTTGAGAATTATTCATGATTATATTTAATTGAATTCAAATATGTTAGATTTATTATTCAATATTGGATTTCATATATTAAGATTGAGAGATTATATGTACAAATAAATCAACATTAACAACAACACCTAGTAGAAATTCTACTGATATGTGGTGCTTGGGGAGGTCTAGTACTACATAACCTTACCCCTAACCAGTAGAGAGGCTGTTTCTAAATGATGTATGAATAAATCACAATATAGATAATGAGACTTATATAGTTTGTTATGGACAAGACTATACAAATCATATAGGTTAAAGTTAAACCTACTATCGAAATTCATAAAGTAAAGTAATGCATTCTTAATGATTTTAATTAGAAGGAGATTTCGATCAATCAACTTAAGGATAAAGGTTGTCTATCTCGAGAGAGAATATAGTTGTAACTTAAGAATTCCTACTAGTCTAAATATCTAGGATTAAACGTTAAATCAAGATAAATTCAAACATAGAAAAGTTTTATGGGGGGATTCTTTAACTAGATCTAATTTATCTACTGATTGTTTATTCATATTTATCATCTTGATTGATAAACACTTTTTTTATTTTGCTTATTTTATTTAAATTAACCACTTGTTTAGTTAGATTAAATAGTAGAAAGATGGTCATTACTAGTAGTTACAGTCCTCGTAAGATCATCACTTGAATTATCTAAACTATACTATAGAAAATTATACATGCATTTACCTCAAAAATTTATTGCATAAAGTCCAATCATTATCAACATAATGTGTCATCAATGCCATATAACCTTTCTTTTAGTTATCTGCTATTCACATGTCTATTGTAATGGCAATTTGTCCTTTAATACTTGACAATGTTCTTAAATTTTCTTTCTTCTTACCCTCGAGTATCTTTATAACATCCTTCTTCAACACATTCTAACTTGGAAATTTTAAGGCTGGTTGTAGTGAGTTGCAAAACATCCTAAATCTTTTGGTATCAACTATAGATAGTGCATGATCATCACCAATTACTATAAAAGCTATCAATAACCTTGATCTGTTATTGTCATAAGATGTTGTTGTCATTTCATTCTTCCCTCTCATAAAGTTAGGGGTCAAAAATATTTGACCTCCTAATATCTTCATTTTTCTACTACACGAATCCACGTGTCTCATTAATGAGAGGTTTCACCTTTTGAACTCTCAACCACCATCTTCTGACAATATTTACATTTGACTTTTTCTACTCCGTTCATCAATCTCTTATTAAACTGATTCCAAACTTTTCTCTTTAATTGACTTCGAATTGGACTTCTACCTTCACTTGATACAGGATTAGAAGTTTCCACTTTTATCTCCAGTATTGGATTAAATATCTCAACTGAAGGAATATGCTCATCCATTTGAAACAATCAACATATAAATATATATCTTATTCATAATCATAATTGAATATATATGTTATTCATAATCATAATTAATCAGTGACTTGTATGGTCACTTAGACACTATGATCGTGGCATAAACACACGCAGGTGTATGTATATTTTTGTGGACTTACATGATCACATACACGCCTATGAATTTCATGAACTTACGAACTTATATGTGACTGTGTAATTTTTCAAAACTGATTTACACGGTCACATATGCGTCATGTATTCAACTGTGTAAGTCTGAGGAAACACCTCGTCAATGGAAACAATCCCAAAAATTCTAGTATTTCATAAAACTCTGCCTATATTTTTACCTTAGAGGTAGGTGGGAGGAAAAGAAAAGTCGAAAAACACAACAACAGGGTAGCTAGGAAGTGGAGCAGCGGGGCCGCAATACTAAGGGGTGGTTGGAAGCCTAAGGGGCGGCAAGAAGAAGGGGCAGAAGCAGCTAGAGGGGGAAGGGTGGGTCAGGTGGCTATTGACATGATGAAAGGGTATAGACAGTGAGGGCTAACGAGTGATGACAGCAGGCAGTGAGAGAGAGAGGTGACAAAGGTGAAGAAGAAGAGAAATAAACCTAAAGCAAAATGACATTGTTTTTCTTTAGAAGTAAAATAATGTCGTTTTGCTTTAAGTTTAATAAAAGAGTAAAACGTTGTCATTTTACTTCATCTCATAAAAGTTTTATGGCTTAAAATGATGTTAATTTGCTAGTTAGGCCTCAGGCTAGGCTCAACTTCTTTTCATTCCCCATATTGCTAACCTTACTAATTTTGTTGTTTTAAAGATGAAGGATGATACCTAAATCCCATGATTTTTAGAAGGACTTTCTTAATTACGATTAGGCTATTATCGATGTGAAGAATGGAAAAATTTTATTAAGTGTTAGTGATGAGATGATTGAGTTAAATTTACCTAATGTTATTAAATATCTTTCTCTTGAAGATTCTTATTTTAGGATTGACATGAACGTCCAATTAATAAGAGAGAAGTTAACTAAATATGACTCAAATGATCCATTCGAAGAATGCTTGGTGAAAGATAGCTCCCCGGGTAATAAGAGTGAAGAAAAGACTCCATAAGTATAACTTAAAAATTCTTCCTTCCACTCTCATGTATGAATTAGTTGGACTTAATTCCACTTATCATGTGATTGTGAATGCAAATTTGAGTAAAGTCCTATATGCTTTATAGAATAGTAAAATAAATTATAATATTAAGGAATTAACCTATTTATTTTCATACAAAGGATACTACTAAAAAATGATTGTACTTCATTGAGTACCAAATGAGGTTGAACTCCAATGTAAAGGAAGTTGTTCAAAAGGAGGTGCTTAAACTACTCGATTTCAGGATAGTATATATTAGCTCTAATAGTGAATGGGCTAGCTCAATCTAAGTTGTCGTTGAAAAGGGAGGCATCACTATTATAAAGAATGAGAATAATGAATTAAAACCCACAAGAATAGTTAAGGGTTGGAATATGTTCATAGATTATAGATTATAGAAAATAGAAAATATTAATTTTCCCTTCCCTTTATTGACCAAATACTTGAGATGTTAGCTAAACAATCATATTTTTGCTACATAGATGGTTATTTCGGTTGTTTTTAAATCCATATCAATCCTAGTGACCAAGAAAAGACCATATTTATATGCCCTTATGGAACTTATTCTTATAGTATAATTCCTTTTGGTTTTTATAACGCTGATACTAATTTTCAACGTTGTATAATGACAAAATTTTATGATTTTATTGATAATATTATGGAAGTGTTTATAGATGATTTCATCATGTATAAAACTAATTTTAATAAATGTTTAACTAATTTATATAAATTGTTATAGTAATGCAAGGAAGTTAATCTACTTTTAAATTGGCAAAAGATTCACTTCATGATAGGGGAAGGAATTGTTTTAGGACACTAGTTCTCCAAGTAAGGGATTAAGGTCCAATGGTTGAATGCTACCATCCACCATTGTTAAAGGTGAGAGGAATTTATGTTGGTTTTTATTGACAATTTATAATGATTTTTAAAATTTTGTTAAAACCTTTAACTAACCTGCTTCTTAAGGATGTAAATTTTAATTTTGACTAAGAATGTCTTGATTAATTTTGCAAATTAAAGGAAAAACTTGTATCTACTCCGATTATGCAACCCCTCAATTGAAAGCTTCTATTTGAGGTTATATATGATGTAAGTGATTAAACAATAGGGGCAATTTTGGTGTAAAGGAAGGATAAGAAGGTGCATAATATACATTATGCAGGTTGTATATTGGATGAAGCCTAAGTGAACTATGATATTATTAAGAAGGAGATGGTAATAAAGGTATTTTCCATTGAAAAATTCAAGTCATAATTAGTGGGACGAAGATTATTGTCTACACCAATCATTATGGCATCAAATAATTCTTAAGAAAGAAAGAAGCTAAGTCGAGACTAATAAGATGGATCCTTCTCCTTCAAGAGTTTGATTTAGAAATCCTAGATAAGAAAACAAAAAATTTGGTGAATAACCATCTTTCTAAATTAAGGTAAGAGTATGATGAAAACAGAGAAGATGAGTTACCTATAGATGACTCCTTCTTAAATGATAAATTATTCATTGTCTCAAAGGGTAAAGCTGTATAGTATGCAAAAGTTTTATGAACTTAATTAGATGCCAAATTCTACTACGTGACTTAAGCTACCAATAAAAGAAGAAATTCTTCTCAAATATCAAACATTACTATTAGGATAAGCCCCTTCTATTTAGATGGCGTGTCAATAGAATTTTTAGAAGGTGTGTTCCCAGAGTTGAAGTCTAGAGTATAATCTTTCATTGACATGCTTCCTTTTATAGATGTTATACTAGTTCTTTAAAAATATCCAAAAAGATTCTTCCAAAGGGCTTCCATTAGTCCACTCTCTTTAAGTATGTTTATAGATACCTGACCACATACATCCAATGTCAAAGAACCATGAATATTTTGAGGAGGAATGAGATGCCTCTCAACAACATCCTAGAGGTTGAGATATTAGACACTTAAGGAATTAATTTTATAAGCCCTTTTCCATCTTCTTGTTACAATAAGTATATTTTTATGGTGGTAGACTATATGGCCAAATGGGTAAAAGATATGAAAATTCCAACTAATGATGCTAAGGTGATTGTAAGCACCATAAAAAAGATTATTTTTCTAAGGTTCGGTGTTCTTAAAGCTATCATAAATGATAGAGTCACATATTTCATTTAACATCAGTTTGAGGCTCTCTTAAGATAATATCGGGTAACTTATAAGGTCACCTTGGGATACCATCCTCAAACTAATAACTAAATGGAAGTTTTGAATCAAAAATCAAGAGTATTATTGATAAGATATATAATAGATTGAGGAAAAGTTCGGAAATAAAACTAAATGAAGCACTGCTAGCAATAATTTATAAGACTCCTATCAACATATCACCATTCAAGCTAATTTATGAGAAATCTTATCACCTTTTGGTCAAATTAGAGCATAGAGCTTATTAGATAATTAAGGCCCTTAAATTTAAATTGAAGGCTACTAGTGAAAGATGATTACCGCAACTCTATAAAATTGATGAGATAATGCTAGTCACCTATAAGAAGATTAAGATCTATAAGGAGAGAACTAAGCAATGACATGAATGATATATCTAACATAAGGAGTTTCATTAAGGAGAATGGATACTTATCTTTCACTCTTGATTGAAATTTTTCTAAGTAAGTTTAAGTTAAGGTTATTTGGACTGTTATTAAGTGTAAAAGGTGTTTCCCTATAGAGTTATGGAAGCACGAAGTGAGAAGACTGGAACTTTAAAGGTTAATGGGTAATGATTAAAGCCATGGATAGTAAAAGATCCAATAAAGAAAAGAGCTGCATACATCCTTTCTAATTGTTCTATACAGGTTAAGTAGTGATAAGGGATTGAGCTCATGACTTAAAACAATTGTTTATGAAGAGGGAACTCAACACTTATTTGATTTTCATGTTTTAAACTTTATTATTTTTAGTTCTTTTAGTCATTATTCATTCATTTTACTTAGTGTTAAAGTCATTTTCTAAGTCTTAATTTATTGAATCTTAATTGATTTTTCATAATAAATGTTTGGAGTTAGTACATTTTTGGTTTTATAGGTTTTTAGGTTAACATGATAGCAACACACCCATGTGTTCAGCCTTATATTCACCCATCTTAAGAAATAAAGATCATGTTCAGATACACCTCACCATATTTCTCCTCATTCTAGATTCTTGTTCACCTATAAGAAAAGCCAAAAAGAAATAAAATGCGCCACTTCCAAACACATACCCTATATGGTGGGTTATCCTTCTTATTTTTTAAAACACATCTTTAGGTAAGTTTAATATGGCATGGTGTTAACCTATGATCAGGTGTTAAAAAGAAATAGAATCTAATATAACGCAACATATGTTATACACAATCTAGTGTCCTCCTCTTGTCTTAAGCTTTACTTTTCTAATTCCTTTTCCAGATTTAATTCAACTAACATGGTCTTGTGTTACCACCGTGTTAACCTTGCATTTTGTCAACACCCCACCTTATAATTCTTATTTTGCTTATATTCTTGATATATGCGTTTATTTAGACCAACATGTCCCTATGTTTTTTATAACATGACACATATATATTATGTAGGTGTTATGTCTTGTCCTATAAAAGTGTGCATATGTCATATTTCCTTATTTCTATCTATATCCTTCCTTAGTTTTCTCTAAAATTTTATCTTTAACATAAGTTTTTAGAGAGATTTTCAATCCTCTATGAAGTAAATTACTTGTTAATATAGAAATCACGTATAATATGCAAAATACACAAGAAAGGGGTTGAATTGTGTTAAATCATCTAAGATATGAATCTTTAAAATCTTCTTGATTTTCTTGACAAATTCAGATGATTACAAGTTTACACAATGCACTTAATTTGATGAGTAATGCAATAGTGAAAATTAGTATCTATTTTTCTAACAACAAGAAAATTAAAAAGGTAAGAGTTAGAGAATATGACACTGCGATTTATACTGGTTCACCCTTAACCT